>JAAFCE010009127.1:18157289-18168035 GCA_013389805.1 Trigoniulus corallinus | reverse complement strand
ACAGCCATGCCGTTTTGCTCATGATTGGAGTACGTAATTCCCTACATTTTTGCAAATATTTACTGTTCTACGTTTTATAGGCGAGAAAACATCTCAGAAAGTGTGCTTTGCTATTGATTTTAATTCAAAAACTCTATTTTTCCTTTTGCTATATCTCAATTTCTGTTAACGCTACAGCCATGCCTTTTTACACATGATTGGAGTATCTCATGTCATGGATTCTCACGAATATTTGCATTTCCTTGTTGTATAGGAGAGAAAATATTGCAAAAAGTGTGTTTTCCTGTTGATCTCCATCTCAAAACTGCATTTTTCATTTTGCTATATTTTAATTTCTATAAAAGCTACAGCCATGCCATTTTGCACAGGACTGGAGGACCACATTCCCAAATTCTCCATAAAAGTTATGATTTTATTATGCATAGGAGAGAAATTATCGCTCAAAGTGTGTTTTCCCATTGATTTCAACATAATAACTCTATTTTTCTTTTTACTAAATCTCAATTTCTATTTAAGCCACAGCCATGCCGTTTTGCACACGATTGGGGTACCTCAATCCCTACATTCTTGCAAAAACTTACTGTTCTACGTTATATAGGAGAGAAATCATCGCAAAAAGCGTGTTTTGCCATTGATTTCAATGACAAAACTTAATTTTTCCTTTTGCTATATCTTAATTGCACATGATTGGAGCACCTGATTCTGTGCATTCTCTCAAATATTTGCAGTTCCATTTTGTATAGGAGAGAAAATATTGCACAAAGTGTGTTTTGATGTTGATCTCCATGTAAAATCTGCATTTTTCTTTTTGGTATATCTCAATTTCTATCAAAGCTACAGCCATGCCGTTCTGCATATAATTGGAGTACCTCATTCGATACATTCTTGGGAAAATTTACAATTCCATGTTGAATAAGAGACAAAATATTGCAGAAATCGTGTTTTTCTATTTCTTTCAATGTAAAATCTCCATTTTTTGTTTGCTATATCTCAATTTCTATTAATGCTACAGCCATGTCATTTTGCACATAATTAGAGTACCTAATTCCCTACATTTTCTAAAAAAATTTTTCAAACCATTTTTCTTTTGCCCATATCTCAATTTCAATTTAAGCTTCAGCCATGCCGTTTTCTTCATGATTGGAGTACCTCATTCCCTAGTTTATCACAAAAATTTACACTTCTATGTTGTATTCTTAGAGAGAAAATATCGCTCAAAGTGTGTTTTCTCATTGATTTCAATGTAAAAACTCCATTTTTCTTTTTTCTATATCTTAATTTATATTAAAGCTACCCTTATTCTGTTTTGCAAATAATAGGAATACATCACTCCCTACATTCTCGCAAAAAATTAGTTTTTTGTTGTATAGGAGAGTAAATATCGGACAAAGTGTTTTTTCCCTTTGATTTCAATGTAAAAACACAATTTTTCTTTTTGTTATTTCTGAATATCTACTAAACAAGTACCACATTTACTTCATTTTGGCAAAAATTTGCAGTTCTATCAAGTATAGGAATAAAAATATCACACAAAGTGTGTTTTGCACTTGATTTTGTGGAAAATCTCCATTTTTCTTGTTGCTATATCTCAACTTCTAATAAAGCTGCAGCCATGTCGTTAGGCATATTACAGGAGTACCTCATTCCCTACATTCTCCAAAAATATACATTTCTGTGTTGCATAGGAGAGAAAATATCACTCAAAGTGTTTTCCTATTGATTTCAATCTAAAATCTTGATTTTTCTTTTTGCTATATCTCAATTTCTATTAAAGCTACAGCAATGACATTTTGCAGATAATTGGATTAACTCATTCCCTACATTCTCGAAAAAATTTACAGTTCTATGTTGCATAGGAGAGAAAATATTGCTCAAAGTTTGTTTTCCCATTGATTTCAATGTAAAGCTCCACTTTTCTCTTTGCTATATCTCTGTTTCTATTGAAGCTATAGCCATTCCGATTTGCCAGGGACTAGAGTACAACATTTTCGAGATTCTGGATAAAAATTATGATTTTGTTATTTATAGAAAAGAAAATATTGCACAAAGTGTGTTTTCCCATTAATTTGAATGCCAAAACTCCATTTTTCGTTTTGCTATATCTTAATTTCTATTGAAGCTACAGCCATTACTTTTTGCACATGATTGGAGTACTACATTTCCTACTTTTTGTCCAAAATTTGTTCTTCTATTATGTAAAGGAAAGAAAACATCACAGAATGTGTGTTTATCTATTAATTTAAATAAAAAAACTTCATATTTCTTATTATTGCTATATCCCTATTTCTTTTAAAGCTACAGCAATGCCGTTTTGCACATTATTGGAGTACCCCATTCCCTACTTTATCACAAAAATTTACATTTTTATGTTCTATAGGAGAGAAAATATCCCACAAAGTGTGTTTTCCTGTTAATTTCAATGCAACAATTACATTCTTCTTTTCGCTATATCTTAATTTCTATTAAAGCTACAGCCATGCAGTTTTGCACATGATTGAGGTAATTAATTTCCCACTTTCTTGTAAAAATCTGGAGTTCTATGTTTTATAGGAAAGAAAGTATCACACACTGTGTGTTTTCTCAAAGATGTAAATGTAAAAACTTCAGTTTTAGTTTCGCTATATCTCAATTTTGATTAAAGCTACAGCCATGCCGTTTTGCACATGATTGAAATACCACATTCCCAACATTCTAGATAATAGAAAATGTCGCATGAAGAGTGTTTTTCTTTCTATTTTTTTTTCTTTTTGCTATATCTCAATTTCTATTAAAGCTACACAATTGCAATTTTGAACATGATTGAAGTGCCTGATTCCCAAAACTCTCACAAAAATTTATGGTTTAATGTTGTAAAGGAGAGGAAATATCGCACAAAGTGTGTTTTCCAACTGATATAAATGTAAAAACTCCATTTTTCTTCTTGCAACAACTTAATTTCTATTAAAGCTACAGCCATGCCGTTTTGCACATGATTGGAGTACCTCATTTCCTATATTCTTTAAAAATTGAGCAGTTATATGTTGTATTGATTTCAATGTAAAAACTACATTATTTTTTCTGCATTTTGTCAATTTCTATTATAGTTACAGCCACGCTGTTTTGCACATGATTGGAATACCTCATTCTCTACATTCTCACTAAAACTTAAAGTTTATATGTTCTATATTAGAGAAAATATCACACAACGTATGTTTTTCTATTTATTACAATGCAAAAACCATTTTTCTTTTTGCTGTATCTCAATTTCTATTAAAGGTACAGCCATGCCATGTTGCACATGATAGGAGTACCTCATTCCTACATTCTCACAAAAATTTACTGATCTATGTTGTATAGGAGAGAAAGTATTGTGCAAAGTGTGTTTTTCCATTGATTTCATTGTAAAAACCATTTTTCTTTTTGCAATATCTCTATTTCTATTAAGGCTTCAGCCATTACGTTTTGCACATGATTGGAGTTCCTTATTCCCTACATTCTTTTAAAAATTTACAGTTCTATGTTGTATAGAGAAAAAATATCACACAAAGTGTATTTTCACATTGATTTCAATGTAAAAACTCTAATTATCTATATCACAATTTCTATTAAAGCTACACCCATGCCGTTTTGCTCATTATTGGAGTACCACATTCCCAACATTCTGGATAAATGTTATGATTCTGTTGTGTATAGGTGATGCAAAAGTCCAAATCACTAATATTCAAATATGAAAATTTAGTCGTTATGTAAATCATTTAGACCTCACAACACTAATTTTATGAATGTAGATCAGTAGGTTAATTTAAATATATTCCTAAATTCTGTTATGGAGATGTTAATGGAAATTATGAAGTAATTGGTAATCCAACAGTTCAGATGATGAAACTTACATAATCAAACAAATGTGTAATAAGGTATAACAGTAATAATGTATTTTTCGTTAAGTTGCACTATATGAAAAACGCGTCCTTACTGTGAGTTGCAAGAAGGATTCTATAAATTCAAATCTCTATCTAAGAAGAATTCTTGTTTCAAATATAAAAATAAGAATAAATCCATCTGTGCTAATTTAATTCATAATACAGAACATGTGTAATCAGGCACACTCACATTAGTGATCATGCATGATCACCACATTACTCCCCCTGGCAGAATTGATGCCCAAGGGAAAAGCAAAGTGAACATGTTGTGCACAAGTATGGAAGCGAGTAAGCATTAGGTGTTCATGAGATGGAAGTACAACTTCTGATGGGATCAGAGGTTCTATGGTGTCAGGAATGTCAAAATCTGAAATAAAAGCAGGTTTCAATCAATCAATGAAGACATTATCAGAGCCACCATTGATATCTACTGAAAAATATTTATAGATGATGGAGAGCACCTCTACATATAAATACATGTGTGGCTTGATCAAATTGTGGAACATGAAAAATGAAAGAAGGGAACGTGGAGGTGTGTGGAGTAAATTTTGCATCCTCAACCATTAATGATTAAAAAATTTATTTGGTGTTATTAGAGCACCAGTAGGTATGAAAACTCACCAGGTAATTTTAGTGTTTTACCATATGTTAATTTGGCTGGTGATGCACCTAAGTCCTGCTTAAAAGAGCATAGTAAAAGGATCACTGGTAAATGATCACTCAAATGGTGAGGATCTTCAATTGTCTTCAATGATGATTTCAACTGCCAAAGGAAACGCTCAATCATTCAATTGGAAGCTGGATAATAAGATGTTGTGCATAAGTGTTTAACATGAAGGATGTTGCACAATTCAGCAAACAGGAATGAATCAAATTGGCATCCATGGTCAGTCGTGATGGTGGATGGCAAACCGAAACGGGAAATCCAATGTGTGAGTAAAGCTAAGGCAACTGTAGGTGCAGTGGCATCTGGAAAGGGAATTGCCTCAGGCCAGCGAGTAAAGTGATGGATACATGTCAAGATGTATCGTTGATCATGTGAAGGTGGAAGGGATCCAATGATGTCAATATGGATGCGATCAAAACGTTTTGATGGTGGTGTACAAATGACAATACTAGATGAAGTATGGTTTGTGATCTTACTCCATTGGCAATTAATACATGATTGAGTCCAGTAAGTGACGTTCTATTTTATGGATGGCCAAACATATCTCTCAGCTATCAAACGTCGAGTTGCTGCACTTCGAGGATGAGAAATATTATGCAATCTATGGAAGACAGCTTGATGAAAAGTTTGAGGCACTATTGGATGTGGATGATGCATTGAAACATAACAAAATAAGCAAATATTGGTATCTGGAATAGGCACCAACTGTATGTATAAGGAACCAGGTTTGGTAAGTAATTGTTGAAGTTCTACATCTTGTTGCTGTGCTTGGTGTAACAGCTGAGGAGTGACTGCTGGAGTGGCAAGCTCTAAAGACTGAATAGTTGAATGTAAAAAAGCATCTGCAACTACATTGCTGGAACCTTCAATATGATTAATATCCATTGTAAAGGCACCAATATAATCTAAGTGATGAGCTTCACATAGTGAGTGTTTGTCAATGCAGGTTGACATTGAATAGATCAGAAGCTTGTGGTCAGTATATTTAACAAAATGTCGACCTTTAAATATATAAAAAATGTCAACCTTCAAGAAAATGACAAAAGTGTTTAATTGCTAAAAAATAGCAAGAAGCTCAAAAACGAAAACTCTATAATGGACCTCTGGTGATTAGAATTTTTTGGAAAAGAATCCAAGACGCTGGCAGTCACTCTTAACACACAGTTGCAGAACAGCACCTGCTGCAATGTCAGATGCATCCATAAAAAGTGCAATTTTTGTTTTGGGATTAGTATCTGGATGAACAACTGTAACAGCATTAGCAAAAGTATCTTTAACATTCATGAAGGCAATTTACATCACATCAGAAATGGTAACTTTGCACTCTTGTGAGGTTTCCCAACCAACAATGTATACAATGGCTGCAATGGGGTATCACAGCTTTGAATAAAAAGGTTAAAAAAGTTTACTAGGCCCAAAAATGTCGAAGAGATTGATGAGAATCTGGGCAAGGGAAATTTTGAATTTCCTGAACTTTACATGGCAATGGTGAAATTCCTTCTAGAGTAACTTAGTGTCCCAAGAAATCCAAGGAAGTGCAACCAAAAACACATTTGGCAAGGTTGGTAGTGAGAGAATGTTGACAGAGTTTCTCAAATACTTGTCTCAAATGGATGATGTGTGTATCATCATCAGCACTGGCAATTAAAGTGTCATCCAGGAATTTAAAATCAAATGGCAAAAAACTGATGACAGAATCAATAAATCTTTGAAATGTTTGTGCTGCATTACATAACCCAAAAGCTATCCTTCTATATTTGAATAAACCAAATGGTGTAATTACTGCAGTTTTGGGAATGTCCTCAGGAGCAATTGGAATCTGATGATAGGCATAGTGCACCACACAGCTGTGAATTAAAGTCCATCAAATGAGGGATGGGATATTGGTCTGGCACAGTTCTGGAGTTTAAAGCATGGAAATCACCAACGATTCTCCATGAATCACCTTCGGGAACCAGATGCAGTGGGCTTGACCATGAACTAGAAGATGGATGAGTGTTGCCAAGCTCATGAATAATTTGAAATTGTTCTTTGGCTGCCTTCAATTTAGTAGGATCAAGACGTCTTGCTTTTGAATGTACTGGTGGTCCATTGGTGGTAACTATGTGGTGATAAGTGGTGTGAGAAGGAGTGCTGGATTCTGGTTTTGGAATTGTGATTTCATTAAATTCTTGAAGGTGTGCTTTGTAGTGAGTTGCTATATCTGGAGCTATTGTAGACAAATGGTGATATTGAACAGGGTTATGGAGATTGATTCCAGAAATCTCAAATCCAGTAACTCTATCACACAGTTTGTTTTGTTCTACATTCAAAAATGAATTAAAGTAGGACAAGAAACCTATGCCCAGGATAGCATTGACCACATCAGCAATAACAAAATTCCATGAGAGGGAAAGACATATGATGCATTCCATATGTTAAAATGGAAGACTTATTAGCAGCATACAACACAAAGTCACTATCTTTAGATGGTTTTAGCGTAACCTGTGATAAAGGAATCACGCTAGTTTCTTCTGTGGTATCAATTAAAGATGTAAAATGGGTGTTTTTATCTATAATGAAAAAGAGATGACTAGAAGAAATGCCAACATTGCTCTGCATCTCTAACAACAATTGGCTAGATCATTTCCCATTGAGCAGGGCATATGACACAGTTTCTAGCCTTCCCCAAATGTTTGGTGATATCAACATAAACTAGGGTTGGGTGAGGTGGACTGAGTATCCCTGCGATGTGAATGTGAAGAAGAGCAAGTGTGAAGAACATCTTTGAAATGGTGACTGATGGCGACAACGCAAGGATATGGAATTGTCTTTGGCAGTTAAGTCATCTAGTCAAGATGAGAATTTGGTAAATTCAGCCATAAGAGAATCAGATGGAGTTTAAGCTGACAGGGCATTAAGGTGCAAGACATGGGGATCCATGACTTTCATGATTTTATCAGACATTTCTGCCAATTTATCAATGGCTGTGGCAGGATCAGCTGTGGCTAGAACTACCCTAACTTGTCTTGGCAGACGTGAGAAGAAAAGTTCTTTTATTATAAATGCATCACCTGGAGAATACAATGCATCTCCTGTTAATTCCTGCATTCTTTGGAGAAGTTGTGATGGTCTTCTATCTCCTAGTTCTTGACTATGTAGTAATTGTAGCAGCTTCCACTGTTGAGATAGTGAACTTCTCTGCATAACTGCTAACTTCAAGGTTTCATAAAGGTGCACTGCTGATGGATGGAGATTCAAATGATGCACATCAGAAATTATCTCTTGTGGAAGAGCCTCCACTGTGCATACAAATTTCTGTAAATCTGATTTAATACTGTACACTTTGAAACAATACTCAATCGCTGCAAACCACATTTCTCGATTATGAATCCAGAAAGTGGGATGTTTAAAATATTTTAACCCTTAATGTGCAGGATTAATAGAAAAATCCTCATCATTTTGCACTGTGGGTGGGGCGGGTGATGAAGGAAGCAAAATTTGCTCTCCAAACTGCATTGATGTTTCTTGTATTTGTTTTAGTTATAAAATATTATGCATGCAACTGCTGTTGGAATAATATTTGTTATTTGTTGAAATAAGTGTGCCCTACCATATACTAAACAGGTGTGATGTTAGATCTTCCAAAAAAATTTTTTTTCAGATCCACTGTGGAATTATTAGAAGTAGTAAAATGTTGCTATACCTTTTGTAATAAATAATTTAATGTGTTGTTTTCACTAATCCTGTATAGTGTCACAAAATTTTCTGCTATCACGTCCAGGTCACCAATTGTTGTAAAGAACTAAATCACTAATACTCAAATATGCAAATTTAGTTGTGATGTAAATCATTTAGACTTTACAACACTAATTTTATGAATGTAGATCACAAGGTTAATTGAAATATATTCCTAAATTCCGTTATAGAAATGTTGATCACAATTATGAATTAAGTGGTAATCCAACAGATCAGATGATGAAACTTATGTAATCTAACAAATATTTAATAACATATAAAGGTAGTAATATAGTTTTTGTTAAGTTGCACTATATATGTGGCAAAGGAATGAAAAACGCGTCCTTACTATGAGTTGCAAGAGAGATTTTATGAATTCAAATTGCCATTTTGCACATGATTTGCATACCACATTCCCTGCATTCTGTTCAAAACTTGTACTTCTATTATGTATAGGAATGCAAATATCGCACAAAGTGTGCTTTCTGATTGATTTTAATGGAAAAATCTTAATATTTCCTTTTGCTATATCTCTATTTCTATTACATCTACAGCCATGCCGTTTTGCACATGATTCAAGTAAATAATTCCATACATTCTCACAAAAATTTTCAGTTTTATTTGGTATAGGAGAGAATATGTCACACAAAGTGTGTGATTCCAATTGATTTCAATGTAAAAACTTATTTTTCTTCTTGCCATTCCTTAATTGCTATTAAAGCTACAGCCATGCAGTTTGCGCATGATTGGAATACCACATTCCCAACATTCTCAATTAAAGTTATGGTTCTATTATGTATAGGAAACAAAATATTGCACAAAGTGTGTTTTTTTTTATAGATTTCAATGTAAAAACCCCATTTTCTTTTTGCTATATCTCAATTTCTTTTAAAGCTGCAGCCATGCCATTGTGCACATGATTGGAGTACCATATTACCAACATTCTAAATAAAAGTTATGATTCTATTATGTATAGGAAAGAAAATATTGCACAAAGTGTGTTTGTTTATTGATTTTAATGGAAAAACTCCATTTTTCTTTTTCCTATACCTTAATTTATATTAAAGGTACAGGCATGCTGTTTTGCCCATGACTGAAGTACCACATTACTAAAATTCTGGAGAAAAGTTATGATTCTATTATGTATAGGAGAGAAAGTATTGCAAAAAAAGTTTGTTTTCTCATTGATTTCAATTTAAAAAATCCATTTTTCTTTTAGCTATATCTCAATTTCTATCAAAGATACAGCTTTCCTGCTTTGCACATGATAGAAGTACCTCATTACCTACATCCTTGCAAATTTTTACATTTCTATGTTGTATAGGAGAGAAAATATTGCTCAAAGTGTGTTTTTTTCATTGATTTCAATATAAAAACTCCATTTTTCTATTTGCTATATCTCTATTTTGTATTAAAGATACAGCCATGCCGTTTAGCACATGATTGGAGTACCACATTGCCAACATTTTGGATGAAAGGTGATTCTATTATTTATAAGAAAAAATATTTGCACAAAGTGTTTTTTCTAATTGATTTAAATGTAACAAATTCCGAAATTCCATTTGCTTTATCTCAATTTCTATTAAAGCTACAGCCATGCTATTTAGCACATGATTGGAGTAACTCTGTTCCTAAATTCTCGCAAAAGTTTAGAGTTCTATGTTGTATATCAGTGAAAACATCACACAAAGTGTGCTTTCCTATTAAATTTAATGGAAAAACTCCATTTTTCTTTTTGATATTTCTCAATTTCTATTAAAGCTACAGCTATGCCGATTAGCACATGCTTGAAGTACCTCATTTCCAACTTTCTGGATAAATGTTATGATTTTATTACGCATAGGAAAGAAATAATTCCACAAAGTATTTTTTCCCAATTGATTTTAATGGAAAAACTCCATTTTTCTTTTCACATTATTTCAATTTCTATTAAAACTACAGGCATGCCATTTTGCACAAGATTGGAGTACCTAATTCTCCATATTCCTACATAAATTTACAGTTCTATGTTGCATAGGAGAAAAATATCGCAAAAAGTAATTTTTCCTATTGATTTTAATGTAAAAACTCCATTTTTCTATTTGCTATTTCTGAATTTCTATTAAAGCTACAGTTATGCCGATTTGCACATGCTTGAAGAACCTCATTTCTTACATTCTCAAAAAAATTTACAGTACTATCATGTATAGGAGACAAAATGCACAAAGTGCGTTTTTTTATTGATTTCAATGGAAAATCTTCATTTTTCTTTTTGCTATATCTCAATTTTTATCATAGCTACAACAATGACGTTTTGCACATGATTGGAGTACCACATTCACTACATTCTGTGCAAAATTTGTGGTACTATTATAAATAGGAAAGAAAATATCACACAAAGTGTGTTTTCACAGTTTTACCCAATTTTCTTTTTTGCTGTATATCTCAATTTCTATTAAAGCTGAAGCCATGCCGTTTTGCACA
>JAAFCE010009127.1:18144911-18157279 GCA_013389805.1 Trigoniulus corallinus | reverse complement strand
ACACTTGCAAACTGATGATGAGTGGCCATAGAAGGGTTCTACTTCTTAGTTAAAAATAGGTGCATTTTCAACTTCATAAGACATATTAGCTCTAAGCTGAACAAAGGTGGAAAATTAGGAAATCTCCTGAATGATTGCTTCCTTTGTATACAGTCCTCATGGCTTGTAATAAGTTAAAATTAAAAAAATTCACAGCTTCTTGGGGATCTGAGAACTATTCAAGAATATTCCCATTTGTGCTGCTTAAACGACAATAGAGATGCTCAAAATTTCCCTTATGCCAAAGAAAATTTGGGTACTTTAAAGAGGATATTGGGAAGGACAAAGATGATGGCCCCTTTAACAGTGATACTTTGCAGATCTGGATGATATGAGTCCAATTTAGATAGTTGCACCACCTGTAGGACGGCAAAACCCATATCTGTGAAACAAGGGTCTAAGAGACAAGTTTTTGAATTTTAAACCCCATTGCGCTAGCATAGTTTAAGGTAGTGACCAATGATACTAAATAAATCGCTTTTGCAGCCTGTGTAAAACCAAGTGTTCTGGGATAGGAGTTGACCAATTAATGCGTTGGACATTAAAGTCACCCAAAGGAATCGCTGAGGTCATACTTGCAAGATTTTGGAAAGCATAACTATGTGGGAAATATAGACTGTTGATAATGTAGCAGGGGAAAAATAACAAGTGATCAATGTGATTGGGTTGTGATTAGATGCCAGTGGCTGTAGATGGCAGTAGCTTTAAAAGAAATTGAGATATAGCAAAAAGAAAATTGACGTTTTGACATTGAAATCAATAAGAAAACACGCTGTGAGATATTTTCTCTCCTATGCAACATAGAACAGAATTTTTTTTCAAGCATGAAGGGAATGAGGTGCTGCAATCATGTGAAAAACCGCATGGCTTAACCTATAATATAAATTGAGATATAGCAAAAAAGAAAAATGGAGTTTTTACATTAAAATCAATGGAAAAACAAACTTTTTGATATATTTTCTCTCTTATACAACATAGAGCTGTAAATTTCCTTGAGAATGTAGGAAATAACGTACTCCAAACATGTTCAAAACGGAATGGCTGCAGTTTTAATAGAAATTGAGATATAGCAAAAACAATTGAGTTTTTACAACAAAATCATTAGGAAATCACACATTGTGCGATATTTTTTCTCCTATACAACCAAAAATTTTAAATTTTCCCTGAGAATGTTGGGTATGAGATACGCCAATCATGTGCAAAACAGCATGGCAACAGCTTCAATAGAAATTGAGATATTGTAAAAGAAAGATGGAGTTTTGACTTGGAAATCAATAGTGAAACACACTTTGTGTGATTTTTTCTCTCCTATACAACATATAACTGTAAAATTTTGTGACAATGTAGGAAATGAGGTACTCCAATTATGTGCAAAACGGCATGGCTGTATCTTCAATAGAATTTGAGATAAAGCTAAAAGAAAAATGGAGTTTTTCCACTGAAATCAATAGGAAAACACTCCTTGTGAAATATTTTCTCTTCTGTTAGACATAGAACTGTAAATTTTTGGGACACTGTAGAGAATGAAGAACTCCAATCATTTGCAAATCGGCATGGCTGTAGCTCTAATAGAAATTGAGATATAGCAAAAAGAAAAAATTTAGTTTTTACATTAAAATCATTGGGAAAATGCGCTTTTTGTGATATTTTCTTTCCTATACTATATAGAATCACAACTTTTATTCAGTATGTTGAGAATGCGGTACAACAATCATGCACTAAATGTCATTGGCTGTAGCTTTATAGAAATTGAGATATAGCAAAAAGAAATATACTTTTTCATTCATATCAATGGGAAAACACACTTTTTGCGATATTTTCTCTTCTCTGTGTAATAGAATTATAACTGTTATCCAGAATTTTTGGAATGTGGTACTCAAATAATGTGCAAAACGTCATGGCAGTAGCTTTAAGAGAAATGAAATCAATAAGAAAACGTGCTTTATGCATTTTGTATCCTACAGATAAAAGACCTACAAATTTTTGCCAGAATGTAGGGAATGTGGTACTCAAATCATGTGCAAAACGGCATGAAGATTTTAAATTGAAATCAATGAGAAAACACACTTTGTGCAATATTTTCTCTCCTATACAGCACAAAACTGTAATTTTTTGCGAGAATGTAGGGAATGAGGTACTCCAACCATAAGCAAAAGAGCAAGGCTGTAGCTTTAATTGAAATTGAGATATAGCAAAAAGAAAAATAGAGTTTTTAAAATTAAATCAATAAGAAAACACACTTTGTGTGATATTTTCTCCCCCTTACATCATAAAAATTTACATTTTTTCAAGAATGTAGGGAACGAGGTACTCCAATAATGGGCAATAAGGCAAGGCTGTAGCTTAAATAGAAATTGAGATATAGAAAAAAGAAAAATTATGTTTTTATATGGAAATCAATGGGAAAATAACTGTGTGATAATTGCTTTCCTATGTTAAATAGAATCATATGCAAAACGGCATGGCTGAACCTTTAATAGAAATTAAGATATAGAAAAATTGAAAACAATAGGAAAACACACATTGTGCCATATTTTCTCTCCTAAACAACATAGGACTGTAAATTTTTGCAAGAATGTAAGGAATGATGTACTCCAATCATGTGCAGAACTTCATGCCTGTAGCTTTAATAGAAATTGAGATATAGCAAATACAAAAATGATTTTGACATTGAAATTAATGGGAAAAAACACTCTCTCCTATACCACATATAACTGTAAATTTTTGTGAAAATGTAGGGAATGAGGTACTGCAATCTTATGCAAAACATCAATAGTGTGTCTTTTATAGAAATTGAGGAATAGAAAAAGAAATGGTTTTTACATTTAAATCAATAGAAAAATTTTTAGCGAGAATGTAGGGAATGAGGTCCTCCTATCATGTGCAGAGCGGCATGGCTTTAGCTTTAATAGAAATTGAGATATAGTACAAAGAAAAATGGAAATCAATGGGAAAATACACTTTTTGCGAAATTTTTACTTCTATAGATAATAGAATCATAACTTTTCTCAAGAATGTTTGGATTGTGGTACTCTAATCATGTGTAAAACGTCATGGCTGTAGCTTTAAAAGAAATTGAGATATCAAAAAAAATGGAGTTATTATATTGAAAATAATGGTAAAAACACTGTGCGAAATTTTCTTTCCTAAAACATATATTAGAATCATTACGTATATCCAGAATGTTGGTAATGTGGTACTTCAATCACACAAAAAACGGCATGGCTGTAGCATTAGTGGAAATTGAGATATAGCAAAAAGAAAAATAATTTTTATTTTCAATGCAAAAGCACATTGTGTGATATTTTCTCTCCAATACAACACAGAACTGTAAATATTTTCAAGAAAGTAGGGAATGAGGTACTCCAATCATGTGCAAAACTGCAAGGCTGTAGTTTGTATAGAGCTTAAGATATAGCGAGAAAAAATGTTGTGTTTACATTGAATTCAATAAAAAAACACACTTTGTGCGATATTTTCTCTTCTATACAACATAGAACTGTAAACTTTTGTAAGAATGTAGGGAATAAGGTACACCAATCATTTTTAAAACGGCATGGCTATAGCTTTAATGGAAATTGAGATATAGTAAAAAGAAGATTGGAGTTTTTACATTAAAATCAATAGGAAAGCACACTTTGTGCATTTTGTCTCCTATGAATGAAAGAACTGCAAATTTTGGCCATATTGTAGCGAATGTGGTAAAATGGCATGGCTGTAGCATTTATAGAAATTGAGATATAGCAAAAAGAAAAATGAAGTTTTTCCATTTAAATCAATGGAAATCTTCCATTTAAATCTTTGTGCATTTATTCTCCTATAAATGATAGAACTGAAAATTTTGGCCATAATGTAGGAAAGGTGGTACTCCAATCATGCGTAAAACGGTATTTGCTGCAGCTCTAATAGAAAGTGATATATTGGAAAAAAGAAAAATGGAATTTTTACATTGAAATCAATGGGAAAACACACTTTGTGCTATATTTTCTCTCCCATATAATATAGAACAGTTAATTTTTGTGAGAATGTTTGAAATGAGGAATTCCAATGATGTGCAAAACGGCATGGCTGTAGCTTTTCTAGAAATTGAGATATAGCAAAAAAATGGAGTTTTTGCATTGAATTCAACAGGAAAACATACTTTTTGCGTGTTCTGTCCTTTACATGTTCGAACTATAAATTTTGGAGAGAATGTTGGGAATGTGGTACTCTAATCATGTGGAAAAAAAGCATGGCTTCAACAATAATAGAAATTGAGATATAGTGAAAGGAAAGATGGAGTTTCTCCATTGAAATCAATGGGGAAACACAATTTCTGCATAGTGAATGTGGTACACCAAAGAAGTGCAAAGCGGCATGGCAGTATCTTCAAAAGAAATTGAGATTTAAGAAAAAGAAAAATGTAGTTTTTTCATTGAAATCAATGGGGAAACAAACTTTGTGAAATACTTTCTCTCCTGTAGATCATTGAACTGTAAATTATTGAAAGATTGTACAGAATGTTGTACACCAATCATGTGCAAAACAGCATTGCTATAGCTTTAACAGAAATTGAGCAATACCAAAAGTAAAAATAAAGTTTTTCCATTGAAGTCAATAGGAAAACACACGCTGTGCAATTTTTCTCCAAAATGCATGATCCAACTAAAAATTTTGGACAGAATGTTGGGAATGTTATAATGCAATCATATGAAAAATGGCATTGCTTTAGCTTTAATAGAAACTGAGCAATAGCAAAAAGGAAAGTGAAGTTTTTCCATTGAAACCAAAGGGAAAACACACTTTGTGTGATTTCTCTCCTACAGGGAGTGTGGCACTGTAATTATGTGCAAAACGGCATGGCTCTAGCTTTAATAGAAATTGAGATATAGCAAAAATAAAAATGGAGTTTTTTTATTGAAATCAATGGGAAAACGCACTTTGTATGATATTTTCTCCCCTATTCGTCCACAATATAGGGAATTTGGTACTCCAATAATCTTCTAAACGGTATGGCAGTAGCTTTAATAGAAATTGAGATGTAACAAAATGAAAAATGAAGTTTTTCCATTAAAATCAATGGAAAAACACCCATTGTGGGTTTTCTCTCCTATACAAAATAAACTGTAAATATTGGCCACATTGTTGGGAATGTGGTACTCCAATCATGAGCAAAACGCCATGGCTGTGGGTTTAATGGAAATTGATAAACAGCAAAACGAGAAACGAATGTTTACCATGGAAATCGATGGCGAACCACACGTTGTATGTTTTCTCTCCTCTACGTGATAGAAATGTAGAATATAGCAATATAGCAAAAAAAATGAAGTTTTTTCATTGAAATCAACTGGAAAACACTCTTTGTTCAATATTTTCTCTTTTATACATCATCAGACAGTAAATTTTTTCCAGAATGAAAGGAATGTGGTTCTCCAAACTTCAATAGAAATTCAAATATAGCAAAAAGAAAAATGAAGTTTTTCCATTGAAAACAGAGAGAAAACGCAGCTTTAAAAGCGGTAGCTTTAATAGAAATTGAGATATTGCAAAAAGAAAAATTAAGTTTTTCCATTGAAATCAATTCAAAAACACCCTCTGTACGTTTTCTCTCCTATTCGTGGATGTGTAGGGAGATCCATATGTCATGCAACGTCACAGCATGTGTATGCAACTTCACTGCACCACACGCTCTGTGATGCAGCTTCACTGCACCTCATTTCATTCTTATTTTAAAATTTTAAATTTTTAGAATCGAAACACATGATTCAATACTTTGAATTTTTGATTTTAAATTTTTCTTAACTGAAATCGATGTTCACCATTTTCAATGCTATTTAGACTTGTTTGCGAGTAGCTCTTGAATATTCGGATATTAATACTATTCAGATTGTCTATTTGCAATCATCTTTTCACTTTAGTTATGGAAGTTAATAATAACATCTTAACAACCAATAAAAACCTTTTTATTGTCTAAACTTTTATATACTTCAACTTTTTATTTCATTCAAATTTATGTAGTCATTTCGAACACACTGTGGTGGAATTTAGGTCTCTTATCCACCACAAATTGGTGACCCAGACATGATAGAAGACATGATATGAAAGATACCTATTAAGAAGTATGCAGGATAAAAAGATGCTACATTTATATTTTGTGGATATATGAAATAAGAGAACTACAAGTTTAAGCCACATTCATAACTTTTTTTCTTTAAGAATTAGGGTATTCAGTGCAACAAGTGGTAATTAATTCTGCATTAGGTGATATTTTCCACATCAACGGAGTTTTTTATTTTTCTTCCTGATGGATGGTAGGATAAATCTGAATTTTTTTCAGTCAACTAAATATAGCTACCAGTCCCTAACTATAAATATTAATTAAAAAAATATTGATGGAGTTTCCCAAAGACGGCATCTGCCTCTAAAGACATGATAGTCTATCATCCATCTCATAATGATGGATTGGCAGGTAGTGATGAACATTCTATTAACACTGCCTATCACTCTAAAGATTCAGAAACTTCCAGTATTTTGGGTGCATGATCCGGAATTGTGGAGTGGCGAGTTGCATTGGACACACTATTTGTCGTCTGATCACTGAAGTTAAGCAACGCAAGCCCAGTTAGTACTGACATGGGTGGTTGCTTGGGAAAGCTGGGTACTGCTAATACCCAATAATCGTCACATTAGTGTAGTGTCTGTGCAGTATATGCATTAAAACTATACAGTGGACGGGTCTCTAATGACCTTGTAGTTGACAGGACCTTAAACTCTAACAAACAACAAAAGAAAATCAAGAATTGTGGTTCACCACAATAGAGTATACCAGATCCGATCTGATGCCCAGAAGTTAGATCTTACCATAGATGCACTACCACCAGAAGTTGATGGTGATGTGAGGGATTAAATATTAAATCCGCCACAGCAGATGCTTATGAGATCCTTAAGGCTGTAATCACCAAACAAAATTCCCAGTTGCAACAACAGAAGTTGCATCATCTATTAAACGATATTCAGCTAGGGGATTGGAAGCCATTCCAGTTGCTGAGACAGATGCAGCAACTCTCTGGGGATATTTCTCCATCCTCTGGAAATGCTTCTTTTATACAAGAACTATTTCTATCACGTCTGCCTTGTCAAATGAGGGTAATTTTAACTACAGCTGACCCTGGTACCTCAGTTCAACGTGTTAATGCAGTTGCAGCTGTTAAGAGTAACATGGTGAACAAGGCGCCCTCAATTTTGCGGTACACAAGGTCAGGACAACTTGCAAGTCAGCCTAGGCCATTAGGGGAAAAACTAAATAAATTAGCAGTTTAGATTACAGATTTAACCATACTGGTAAATTCACTCTCCATATCATTACATGGTGCAGATCGTCTTCAGAACAGTTTTTCATGCAGGCAGTCTAAGTCTTGGCATGAACGCCTACCTGAACAAAATAACAATGCCACCAACCTCTGTTGGTATCATCATACTTTAGGGGCAGCTGCGCAGAAGTGCTAGGTGCCCTGTGACCAGGGAAATGAGAACACCCCTCATTTTTAGAGTTGAGACAGCACTTGACAGCACTCTCATCCCCAGTCATTTATTTTTTATTTATGACTGATCAACTAACCAACGTTTTCTAATAGGTATGGGGAAGAAATCAGTATTGTTACAAAGTCAAAAATTGACCACTTAAACCCACTCTTTTCAATTGTTTGCCTCAAATCAGTCACCTTTCAGTACCTATGGGACACAATGGCTGCATATTGATCTTGGCTTACATTGGTCTTTTTTGTGGAGTTTTGTAGTTGTGGACGTTTCAATACCATTGGCTGTCATTTATTGCACCAGGTGTAGACACACCTATCAAATCCTTTTTATAGTAATTCAAGGACAAAACTCTACCAAGGCCTGCTGCACATCATATCCCACAAAATGCTTTTCATCTCATTGTGACAACTTCTGGCACACATTGTGATCCACTTCTGAGGCTCCTAGACCCAGCACAATTGAATGTAGCAAAGAAAGAGTTTCAGACACCGCATGAAGCTGGCTACATTCGACCTTCTGCTAGCCAATGGTCTAGTCCTTTACACATAATTCCCAAAGAGAGTCCGTGGAGGATCATGGGAGATTTCTGGGCAATGAATGCTCGAACCATCCTGGATCGGTATCCAGTCCCACACTTAATGGAATTTAATTCCCAACTCCAAGTAGCTCGCATTCTTTTTTCAAAATTGGACCTCACTAAAGCATACCACCAGATCCCTATCATGCCTGAGGACGTTCCAAAAATGGCAGTCTTAATACCATTTAGCTTGTTTGAGTACATTCACATGCCTTTTGGTTTACAGAATGCTGCTCAAACATTCCAAAGGTACATGGATATGGTTCTCAGAGATCTTCCTTTCGTCTACACTTACATTGATGACATTCTTCTCGGTAGTGAGGATGACAATCACCATTTGCCTCATTCGTACCAAGTTTTCGAACGTCTACAAAATTTAGGGTTAATGAAAAAGCCTTGCTAAATGTGAATTTGTAAAATTTTCTCTCTACTTTTTAGGCCACAGGATCACCCTTCCAGGGATTAGCGCTCTCCCACAAAATGTTTCCAGATTTAGAGATTTTCCTTGACCTGAATCAAGACACTCACTTTGTCTTTTCTTAGGTTTCATAAATTTCTTTCACCATTTAATGCCACATTGTGCTGCAATCCTGCAGCCATTAAACGCAATGTTAGGTGGAAAGGCACCTAAAATCGCCAAATTGTCTTTGTCTCCTCATGCTTAAGAGGCATTCTTCCAAATTAAGCATCCACTTTTGGATGTCATGATTTTGGTTCACCCTGACCCTAACCAACATACCTGCATTGCCTTCTTTACTGATGCCACAGACATCACAGCTAGGTCAGTACTGCAGCAGTTTTTTTCCAAGAAATTTAAAGTATCCGAAATTCGGTATAGCACTTTTGGGAGGGAACTTATACTTCCTGGAGGGTAGACATTTTACAGTGTGTACTGATCTTAAACCATTGATCAATTCCATGACAACAAAACTTGATCACCATTCGCCAAGAGAAGCTTGCCAATTGACCTTTATAGTCGAGTTCACTATCGATATCCATCACATTTGTGGTACAGATAGGCTTTCCCAAACGTCTATCCATGTTTTGTGTGGAACATCAAACACTGTTACTCTTCAGCAACTTCAATCTTCAAAACACTCTAATCCTGATTTTACAATATTGTTGGAGAATCCACAATCTCTCATTATTCAATGCATTCCTATTCCTGGTGTGGATATTCGGTTGTACTGCAACGTCTCCAGTTCACAAACATGTCCAATTGTTCCATTTTTACTTCATCAAGCGACATTTTCTGAATTTCATGACATAGCACATCTGGGGATTGCAGCAACTTGAAGACTGATAACTCAACAATATGTGTGGCCTTAAATAGACAAGGATGTCATGAAGTGGGTGAGGTCTTGTATAGTGTTCCAGAGAAGCAAGATTAATCATCATGTTTCTTCGCCAGTTAGTGTATGATCTCTGCGATCTACTTGCCTCAAAAAATTCCACATTGATCTTGTAGGTCCACTTTCTCCATCTGATGGTCATTATTATTTCCTTACATGTATCAACTGTTTTACTCATTGGCCAGAGGCTATCCAGTTGTTGACTCCACTGCCGCCACAGTATCTGCTGCAGTAGTAAATCACTGAATTTTTCGTTTTAGGGTACCTTCGATTTTTACCATGGACTGTGGAGCCTAGTTTGACTCATTGCTTTTCACCCATTTGTGTGAAGCTTAAGGAGTGAGGCACATTCACACAACATCCTATCATCCTGCAGCCAACAGGATGATAGAGCGTTTTCACCACAAGCTGAAATCTTCTTTGAAGCCTTCAGCAGATCCTATGCATTGGTGTGATCAACTGACAATTGTTTTGCTTGGGTTGAGGTGTGCCATCAAGGAAGTCCTACAATCTTCATCTGTCAAAGCTGTTTCAAACTGCCTGACAGTTGTTTGACTGCCAGACGATCTCTTTTCTGCCAAACGGTGTACCATACAGCCTGTCAATTTTGTTGATCAGCTTCATTCACAGATGCAAACCTTGTCTTATGTACCTCCTTGCCAGTTTAATCCTCATACTATTTTCCTTACTCCCAAATTTGATGAGGCCACCCATGTATTTGTTCGTCGTGTGGTGCTTCCTCATCCTCTCATTCTACCATATGTGGGCCTTTTAAAAATTTACATCACCATCCCAAATACTTTTGGATTAATGTTAATGACTGACATGACAATGTGTCAGTCGATTGGTTAAAACCAGCTTTTCTTACTGATCGTGTTTGTGATTCCCTTTTAGAATTACCTTATCACACAATGAAAATGTCCTTTCTTGCCTCTGACCAAGACAACCTTGTGTACATTTTGCTACCTCTGTCAGCTTTATTTCTGGCAAGGGGGTAGTGGATGGAGTTCTTCCATTAAAATAAACAGGAAAACACACTTTGTGCATTTTCTCTTCTATACATGATAAAACTGTACATTGTGGCCAGAGTATAGATAAAGTGGTACTCTAATTATGTTCAAAATGGCTTGCTGTAGCTTTAATAGAAAATGAGATATTGCAAAATAAAAAGTGAAGTTTTTCTATTTTAATTAATTAGAAATCACACTTTGGGTGTTATTTTCTCTCCTATACATAATAGAGCCACATATTTTTGCCAGAAAGTTGGGAATATGGTACTCGACTCATGTGCAAAACGGCATGGCTGGAGCGTTTAGAGAAATTAAGATATATTAAAAAGAAAAATAAAGATTTTCCATTGATATCAATGGGAAAACAAACCTTGTGCGATATTTTCTCTTCTATATAAAATAGAACTCTAAATTTTTGGCCAAGTATTGGGAATGTGGTACTTGAATCATTTTCAATACAGCTTGGCCATAGCTTTAATGGAAATTCGGATATAGCAAAAAGAAAAAAATGAATTTTTTTATTGAAATTAATTGGAAAACACACTTTATGTGATATTTTCTTTCCAATACATAATTGAACCATAAATTCTTGCCTGAATGTTGGGAATGGGGTACTCTAATCATGTGTAAAATGGCATGGCTGTAGCTTTATAAAAAAAATGAGATAAAGCAAAAAGAAAAAAAGAGTTTTTTTTAAAAAAATCAATTGGAAAACACACTTTGTGTGATATTTTCTTTGCAATACATAACAGAACCCTGAATTTTTCACAGAATGTTAGGAATGTGGTGCTTCAATCATGTGCAAATTGGCATGGCTGTATTCAATAGTAAAACATTCTTGGTGTGATATTTTATCTCCTGTACATCATAGAACTTAGAATTTTTGCCAGACGTAGGGAATGTGGTACTCCAATCATTTACAAAACGGCATGACTGTAGCTTGAATAGAAATTTAGATATTGAGAAATTGAGTTTTTCCTTTGAAATCAATGGAAACACACACTTTCTGTGATATTTTCTTTCCTATAAATATAATAGACCCATGATTTTTTTCCAAAATATTGGGAATGGGGAACTCCTATCATTGGCAAAATGGATGTTCATTAGAAATTGAGATAAAGCAGAAAGAAAAATTAATTATTTTCATTGAAATAAATGCAAAAACACATGATAGAAATGTAAATTTTGGCCAGAATGTAGGGAATGTGGTACTCTAATCATGTGAAAAACGGCATGGCTCCAGCTTTAATTGAAATTGAGATATTGTAAAAACACAAATGAAGTTTTTCCATTGACATCAAGAGGAAAAAACACTTTGTGCGATATTTTTTCTCATAAACATAATAGAACCATAAATTTTCCCAGAATCTACGGAATGTGATAATAGAATCATCTTCAAAACGGCTTGGCTTTAGCTTTAACAGTAAATATAATATAGCAAAAAAAATTACGTTTTCCATTCAAATCAATGAAAAAACGCACTTTGTGTGATATTTTCTCTCCTATAGATCATAGAACCGCTAATTTTTGCTAGAATACCAGAGATGTGGTACTCCAATCATGTGCATTATGGCATAGCTGCAGATTTAACAGAAATTAAGATATAGCAAACAGAAAAATGAAGTTCTTCAATTGAAATCAATGAGAAAACACACTCTGCACGATATATTCTTCTCTATATATTATAGAATAACAAATTTTTTTAAGAATGTAGTTAATGTGAAACTCCACTTCCATGCAAAACGGCATGGATGAAGCTTTAATAGAAAATAAGGTTTTTTTCAAAAAAATCATGAAGTTTTTCCATTGAATTCAATGGGAAAACATACTTTGGGCGTTATTTTCTCTCCTAGACATGACAGAATTGTAAAT
>JAAFCE010009127.1:18130530-18141599 GCA_013389805.1 Trigoniulus corallinus | reverse complement strand
GGATGGCTGCAGCTTTAATAGAAATTAAGATATAGCAAAAAGAAAAATGGAGTTTTTTTACTATGAAATCAATGGGAAAAAATGATGTGCAAAAATTTATCTCCTTTTCAACATAGAACTGTATATTTTTATGAGAATATAGGGAATGAGAAACTCCAGTCATGTGCAAAACGGCATGGCTTCCACTTTAATAGAAATTGAGATATAGCAAAAAAACATGGAATTTTTACATTGAAATCAATAAGAAAACACATTTTGTTCGATATTTTGTTTCCTATAAATAATAGCATCATGACTTTTATTGAGAACGTTAGGTATGTGGTATTCCAATCATGTGCAAAATGGCATTGCTTTCTGATAAATTGAGATATGGCAAAAAGAAAAAAAGTTTTTACATTGAAATTAATGGGAAAACACACTTTGTGTGATATTTTCTCTCCTATAAAACATAGAACTGTAAATTTTTGTTAGATTATAGAGAATGAGGTATTCCAATTATGTGCAAAACGGCATGGCTGTGGCTTTAATAGAAATTTTATATTGAAATGAATGGAGAAAAACACTTTCTGACATATTTTCTATACTATACAACATAGAACTGTAAATAAATGCAAGAATGTAGGGAATGAGGTACACCAATCATGAGCAAAACGGCAAGGCTGTAGTTATAATAGAAATTGAGGTATAGCAAAAAGAAAAATGGAGTTTTTCCATTTAAATCAATGGAAAATCACACATTTGTGCTATATTTTCCATCCTATATATAATAGAATGATAACTTTTATCCAGAATGTTGGGAATGTGGTGCTCCAATCATGTGTAACACGTCATGGCCGTAGCTTGAATAGAAATTAAGATTTAGTGAAAAGAAAAATACATTTTTTTACATTGAAATCAATGGGAAAATACACTTTGTGTGATATTTTTATTCCTATACATAATAGAATCAAAACTTTTATCCAGAATGTTGGGAACGTGGTACTCCAATCATGTGCAAAACGGCATGGCTGTAGCATTAATAGAAACTGAGATATAGCAAAAAGAAAAATTTTCATTGAAATCAATGGGAAAACGCACTTTGTGCTTTTTTCTCCTATAAATCATAGAACTCTACATTTTCGCCAAATTGTAGGGAATGTGGTACTTCAATCTTGTGCAAAACGGCATGTCTGCAGCTGTAGTAGAAATTGAGATGTTGCCAAAAAAAAAATATTTTCATTGAGAAACACACTTTGTGTGATATTTTCTCTCCTATATAACATAGAACTGTAATTTTTTTCGAGAATGTAGGGAATGAGGTACTCTAATCATTTGCAAGACGGCATGGCTGTTACTTTTATAGAAATTGCGATATACGAAAAAGATAAATGGATTTCTTACATTGAAATCCATGGGAAAATTCCCACGTTGTGTGATATTATCTTTTCTATACATATCAAAATTACTTTTATCCGGAATGTTGGGAATGTGGTACTTCAATAATGTGCAAAACGGCATTGCTGTAGCTTTAATTGAAATCAATGGAAAAACACACTTTGTGCGATATTATCTCTGCTATACAACATAGAAATGTAAATTTTTCTAAGAGCTTAGGGAATGAGGTACTCGAATGATGTGCAAATCGGCATGGCTGTACTTTTATTAGAAGTTGAGATAAGGCAAAAAGAAAAGTGGAGTTTTTACATTACAATCAATGGGAAAACACAATTTTCGTGATAATTCCTTTTCCATACAACATGGAACAGTAAATTTATGGAAGAATGTAGGGAATGAGGTACTCTTGTCATGTGCAAAACGGCATGACTGTGGCTTTAATAGAAATTGAGATAAATTAAAAAGATAAATGGAGTTTTTAAATTGAAATCAATGCGAAAATACACTTAAGAGCAAATTTTCATTCATATACGTAATTGAATCATAACTTTTATCCAGAATGTTGGGAATGTGGTACTCCAATCATGTGCAAAGCGGTATTGCTGCAGCTTTAATAGAAATAGAGATATAGAAAACTGAAGTTTTTACACTATAATCAATAAGAAAACAAAGTTTTTGCGAAATTTTCTCTCCTATAAAACATAGAACTTTCAATTATTTCAAAAATCTATGAAATGAGGTACTCCAATCTTGTGGTAAAAGTCATAGCTTGGGCTTTAATCGATATTGAGATGATGCAAAAAGAAAAATGGTTTTTACATTGAAATCAAAGGGAAAACACACTTTGTGCAATATTTTCTCTCCTATAAAAAACATTGAACTGTAAATTTTTGCAAGAATGTAGGGAATCATGTACTCCTATCACGTGCAAAAGTTCATGGCTGTAGCTTTAATAGAAACTGAGGTATAGTGAGAAGAAAAATGGAGATTTTATATTGAAATCACTTTGTGCAAAATTTTTATTCCTATACATTATAGAATCATAATATCATAGGGTCATGCAACACAGGGTCATGCCTCACTTGTGGTAATGATATCTATCTATGGAGCATGGCTTTAAAATACTTGATTGTCAGCACAAATCACATATTAATTGCATTAATGTAATGGCATCAAATGCTCCACTGCTGGCTCAAAATTTCAAATGTCACAGTTGCCTATTATTGCATAGTGAAATACAGCAATGAAGGCTGGATGACAGGCAGTTAATGTTACATCTCCATCAATGGAAGTGCCAACCTTGGCACCTTAGTTTAAGACCTTGCTGTTTTATGTAGTGTCAACTAGAATTATGTGCCTTGCCCCTTTAATGGAACTCACACAGTTCCAAAAGGAGTACCAGGCCTCTAATAATGCTATTGGGACAGAGCTTCACCACTTATGCTCAGAAGTATAAGCCATTTGTGCTGAGAAGGCGGTGGAAGTAACCACAGGAAGACCAAGTATCTCATTTGCTGAAGTCGTATCTAGAAACAGGGCTAACACTAGTAGAAATATGATGGCTTTGAACATTGACAATAGTGGTAGGAATTCTGTATAACTATCTGGAGTGAAACGGCCAATTGGAGTTTCAGGGCTCTCTGCTTCCACAGGCTCTAGTGCCTCTTTTAGGCGCCGTAGAGTAGCCCAGCCACCACTGAAGTGTACTGCTATCTCCTCCTCCCTCCATGCATTACCTAAGTGACCGTCTATACGATTTTTTATTATCCAACTTAATCCAGATGCTTCATTTCAAAACATTTATGAACGTCTTTCAGAACTTAGACATGGTTGCTAGGGCTTAATTGCTAAATTAAATACACAGCATGACTCATATTCATCATTATATGTGAATTATATTGGCAAGGACCCAGATTTGTTAATGTCAATTGGGCTGTGGCCAGAAGATTCGATGTTTGTTGGCCCATTAAATGAGTCAATGATTAAATCTAAATTGGTAATGGGGTTATCAAGAGAGTGTGAGTCTAGCACAACTGCTGCTAAGATTTCAAGGGGGATAGAGGATACCCTTCCAGTTTTGGACTTAAAATGACTCCACATAACATTAGAGTATACTATCAAAATTTTAGAAGTTTATGTTCAAAAAGGATATTTTTCTCGCCAATATTTTGTTGACACATTATGATATTGTAGTGTAGTCAGAAAATTGGCTTTCTGGGGAGATCACTTCAGATTCATTATTCCCACCTGAATATTTGGTCTTCTGGCAGGATAAGTCGACCTTTTATTTTGGTGGAGGCCTACTGGTGGCCATAAATTGTAATTCTCTGGTCAATGATGATAGTGTCTTCCCAAGTTATGTATACAAGACCATGTTTGCAATGTCATTAAATCCTACCAACCAAGGCCATTTATTATTAGTAGACTGTTATCTGTCTCCTACCCTATCAACATCTGAATTTACACCAGTTTTGGATTCACTGACAATTAAGTTGACTGATCTGTCCCAAGTGATTGTGGTGGGGAATTTTAATGTCCCTCACATTGATTGGTCAGGGGCCACACCAAATTTTTGTGGCGCTATACAAACATCCAAGGCAAGGTTTTTAATAGCACTTTCTACATCTACATTAAATTCTATTCAAAACAGTATGGGTCAATTATTGGACCTATGTTTCTTATACATTTGATGTGTAATAAGTGAGGCAACACTTCTCCTCTCAAAACTGGGCACATATCATCCAGCATTAATATGTTGATTATAATGGACACCCCAGAGGAAGGGATATTCCCAGGAAGAAGATGTACATTTCGATTGATAAGCTGGAAATTTCATCAAATCATATTATAACTCGGCAAACTTCCAGTGGGAACAACTACTCCAATTTCAAGATCCTGCAGCTGCTGTTCAGGACTTTTATTTGATTCTATGTCAGAAATAGCAGCTTGTGTTCCCATAAAATGTAGAAGGGAACGTCACTGTCATTACCCTTGCTTGTTCACTGCTGAACTTATTAGACAGATAAAATGCAAGAGACGTCTTTTTTCACTCTCCTTTCTTAAACAGCTATTCTCGAGGGCAAGAGCAGAGATTAAATGGTTGCTCAGCCTGGCTAGCCAGGAGCACTTACTAAAGCTGCTCTCTGTGAAAAACTTGCCCCGAAAATTTTTGGCAGGTTGGAGGAGGCTGACTAAATGTAGAGATGAGGGGTTATCTCTTCAATGGCAAAATCAGTGGATATCTCATCCTATTCACGTTTTCAACGCTTTTATTGAACATTATGCTGAGATGTCAAGGGGGTTCATGCTGACAACTAATATAATAGACTATCCATTTTCAATTCCATCAACAGGGGATAAATTTGAAATATACGAAATACTATGCAGTGAAATAAAGATAGCAATTAATAGGTTAAAGCCATTCCTTACATCTGAACCTGACTGGCTCCCTCCATTGCTTATAAAGACATATCGTGACATTTTATCTTCTGTTCTGGCAGGACTATTCTCAAAATGTTTGCAAGGGCATTGCATCCCTAATATATGGTATATGGCACAGGTTTTGCAAATCTTCAAGATGGGGTCTCGTGGTGATGTACAAAATTACCGACCAATATCAATACTCTCTCCTATAGCAAAGATTCTAGAATTAATCATTGCATCCAAATTGGCACTTTGGTGTATCCCCTTCTAAAACACTGATCAGCATGGCTTTTTAAAAGGGAAGTCCACCAAGACTAATCTGCTAATGCCTCTAGACTGGATACAATCTATTTAGATCTTTCCAATGCATTTGATCGAATTCTGATACCTCTCCTAATATGGAAATTTTCTGAATATGGAGTTACACATAATTTGTTGGGTACATTTGAGCACAATTTAAGTGCAAGGGAGAACATGATTAGGGTAGGCCATACCATTAGTCAGGAAATATATGTTAAAGAGGTGGGGTTACCACAGGGTAGTGCACTCAGTCCAATCCTATTTAACATCCTTATGAATGGCCTTTATTCTTCCATCCCAACTGGTGGTATGAATTTAGCTTTTGCTGATGACTTGAAGCTCAGTCAGATGGTGACTGATGATGGGTGAGCAAAATTGCTGAATGTCTCTATTAGCTTGGTTGAGCACTGGCTTACCTACAACAATCTGATTTAAAATCAGAATAAAACTTTCATTATACCATTCAGTTGGATACGGACTCCTGTGGTTTATCCATATACCTTCAGTGATGGCACAGTTATCCCAAGGAATGATGTGGTAAGTGATGTAGGTATTTGGCAGGATTCAAAATTGATGTTCTCACAAAAGGTAAACCATCTGTATTTAAATGTCAGGAGAGCCTATCATGACATCTCCTATAGAAGAGGAATTCAGAGAACCTCAGCCTTGCTGACTATGGTCTTTCATGCTCTAATTCGACCTGTTATCTCATACTGTATCATTTGTTGGTCTGTGTGCAGACTATTCCATTTGGAGAAGCTAATGAAAACACAAGATGGAGCTTTTGGGTTGAGGGGCTCAATCACCATTAATGTTAAGAGAGGCCAATGTGGGGCCAAAAAATTACCATTTATGAAATTCATAACATATTCATGTATTCTTTGGTTGCATTGCTTATTTGCAAATAAGATAGACTGCTATCCCCTACTCAATCCAATAGTTGTTGCTCTAGACAGAAACATTTTTTTAAATATGCAGGTGATAGGAGAAATCCTCTCTAAATGGGACAAAGAGATTTCAATAACTTAGAATTAACCATTGATGATTTTTTAGCACCATTTACGACTTTAAAAAAAAGTTACTTTTTCAACTCCATAGTTAACTTCAGAGTGCAGGCATCTAGTTCATTACCTCATTTATGTTATGAATACTGCTATGCTACATCTATTTGATCTAATTCAATTATTTGTATTATAGTTTGTTGAAACTTTTTAACTCACATAATGGCCGTATTATTGGACTACTATTTATTATCATTTTATGAAGTTTGTTACAAAATTTTTATATTGCTGGATCACATTTATCCAGTATATCACTTTCATGTTGCAGGTTATGGGTTGTTTTAAAATTTTCCTTTTATGTTTTTATTTTGCATTTATATTTGTCTTGAGTTAGTCTTGTATTTGTCTTGTATCGTCTATTGTTAGTCTTGTAATTAGGGTTTTATATTGCCCATCCCATCCTCTACATAAGGGCTTTCCTTTTTAGGGGATGGAAAGAATATGAAACAGAAACACAATGTTGGTAATGTGGTACTCCAATCATGTACAAAACAGAATGCTGTAGCTATAATTGAAATTGAGAAATAGCAAAAATAATCATGGAGTTTTTTCATTGAAATCAATAAAAAAAACACTTTGTGCGATCTTTTCTTTCCTATACATAATAGAATCATAACTATTATTCAGAATGTTAGAAATGTGGCACTCCTATCATGTGAAACACGTCATTGCTGTAACTTTAATAGTAATTGAGAAAAAGTAAACAGAAAAATGGAGTTTTTACATTGAAATCAATGGGAAAATACACTTTGTGCAATATAATTTTGCTCCTGTACAACATAGAACTGTAAATTTATTTAAGAGTGTAGGGAATGAGGTACTTCTTTCATGTGAAAACCGGCATGGCAGTAGCTTTAATAGAAATTGAGTTATATTAAAAAGAAAAATGGAGTTTTTACATTGAAATCAATAGGAAAACACACCTTGTGTGATATTTTCTCTCATATACAACATAGAACTGTTTACTTTTTTCGAGAATGTAGGGAATGACGTACTCTAATCATGTGCAAAATGGCATGGCTGTAGCTTTAATAGAAAATAAGAAATAACAAATAGAAAAATTGAGTTTTTACATTGAAATCAATGAGAAAACACGGTAGGCGATATTTTCTCTCTTAAAAAACTTGAAACTGCAAATTCTTGTGAGAATGTAGGGAATGAGAAACTCCAATGATGTGGAAAACGGCATGGCTGTAGCTTTAATAGAAATTGAGAACAATAGGAAAGCACACTGTGCAATATTTTCTCTCCTATATATAATAGAATCACAACTTTTATCCAGAATGTTGGGAATGTAGTACTCCAATAATGTGCTAAACTGCATGGCTGTAGCTTCAATAGAAATTGAGATATTGCAAAAAGAAAAATGGAGTTTTTCCATTGAAATCAATTGGAAAACACACGTTGTGCAATATTTTCTTTCTTATACATAATAGCATCATAACTTTTATACAGAATGTTAGGAATGTGCTACTCCAATGATGTGCAAAACAGAAAGGCTGCAGCTTTAATAGAAATTAAGAAATAGAAAAAAAGAAAATGCAGTTTTTAGTTTGAAATCAATAGCAAAACACAACTTATGCGATATCTTCTCTCCTATACAATAAAGAACTGTAAATTTTCACAAGTATGTATGAAATGAAGTACCCCAATCATGTGTAAAACAGCATGGCTGTAGCTTTAATAGAAATTAAGATATCACAAAAAAAAGTGGTGTTAAGCAATTAAATCAATGGGAAAGCATATTTTCTCTTTTATACAACATAGAACTTTAAATTTTTGCCACAATGTAGGAAATGAGGTACTCCAATTGATATATATGAAAAAGAAAAATAGAGATTTTATATTGAAATCAAAGGGAAAACACACTTTGTGTTATAATTCCTCTCCTATTCAGCATAGAACTGTAAATTTCTGTGACAATGTAGGGAATGAGGTACTTCAGTCATGTGCAAAGCGGCATGCCTGTAGCTTTAATACTAATTGAGATATAGGAAAAGGAAAAATGAAGTTTTTTCATTAAAATAAAAAAACACACTTTGTGCGATATTTTCTCTCCTATACATAATAGAATTATAACTTCTATCCAGAATGTTGGTAATGTGGTACTCCAATCATTTTAAAATAGCCATGGCTATAGCTATAACAGAAATTAAGATCTGGCAAAAAGAAAAATTGTTTTTATATTGAAATCAAGTGGAAAACAGACTTTGTGCAATATTTTCTCTCCTATAATACATGGAACTGTATATTTTTTCAAGAATGTGCAGAATGAGTTACTCCAATATGGTGCAAAACGTCAGGGCTGTAGCTTTAATAGAAGTTGTGATATATCAAAAAGAATAATGGTTTTTACATTTAAATCATAAAGAAAACACACTTTATGTGATATTCTCACTTCTATACACCATAGAACTGTACATTTTTGTGAGAATGCAGGGAATGAGATAATCCAATCATTTGCCAAAAAACGGCATGGCTGTAGCTTTAATAGAAATTGAGTTATATTAAAAAGAAAAATGGAGATTTTAAATTGAAATCAATGGAGAAACACACTTAGTGCAAAATTATGGCTGCTATAGTACATAGAACTGTAAATTTTTTTGGCAATGTAGGGATTATTCATGTTTATTATTATTCATGATTATTATTAGGGGTAATTCATGTGAATTATGGCATGGCTGTAGCTTTAATAGAAATTCAGATATGGCAAAAAGCAATATGGAGTTTTTAAAATAAAATAAATGAGAAAACACACTTTGTGCAATATTTTCTCTCCTATACAATTTAGAACTTTAAATTTTTGTTAGAACGTATGGAATGAGGTTCTCCAATCATGTGCAGAATGGCATGGCTGCAGCTTTAATAGAAATTAAGATATGGGAAAAAGAAAAATGCAGATTTTAAATTAAAATAAAAAGAACACACTTTGTGCGATATCTTATCTCCTATATATAACAGAATTATAACTTTTTATCCAAAATGTTGGGAATGTTGTACTCCAATCATGTGCTAAACGGTATTGCTGAAGCTTTAATAAAAAACGAGATATAGCAAACAGAAAAATGGAGTTGTTACATTAGAAAAAAATTGGAAAACACACGTTATGCGATATTTTCTTCCCTATAAAACATAGAACTGTTAATTTTTTGGAAAATGCAGGTAATAAGGTACTCCAAACATCTGCAAAGTGGCATAACAGTAGCTTTAAAAAATTGAGATATAGCAAAATGAAATATGAAGTGTTTATTTTGAAATCAATAAGAAAACACACTTTGTGCAATGTTTTCTTTTCTATACATAATAAAATAATAACTTTTATCCAGAATGTTAGCAATGTAGTACTGCAATCATCTGCAAAACGGCAAGGCTAGCATTAATAGAATTTTAGATATAGCAGAGAAAAATGGAGTTTTTACATTGAAATCAATGGGAAAACACACTTTGAGTGACATATTCTCTCTTATAGAACAAAGAACTATGAATTTTTTTAGAATATAGCGAATGAGGAACTGCAATTATGTGCAAAACGGCATATCTGCAGCTGTACAAGGAATTGAGATAAAGTAAAAAGAAAAATGGAGTTTTTACATTGAAATGAATGAGAAAATGTAATTTGTGCAAAATTTTTCTTTCTATACGTAATAAATACATAACTTTTCTGTAAAATGTTGGAAATGTTGTACTCTAATCATGTGTGAAACGGCATGGTTGTAGCTTTAATAGAAATTGAGATATAGACAAAAGAAAAATAGTTTTTGAATTGGATTCCATGGGAAAATACTTACTGTGATATATTTTCTCTTCTATACAACATAGAACAATGAAGTTTTAAAAGAATATAGGAAATGGGGAACCAAAATCCTGTGCAAATCAGCATGGCTGTGGCTTTAATTGAAATTGGGATATAGCAATCAGAGAAATAGAGTTTAAACATTGAAATCAATGGGGAAACATGCTTTCTGCAAGATTTTCTTACCTATACAACATAGAACAGTAAATGCTCATGAGAAATTAGAGAATGAGGTACACCACTCATGTGCAAAACTGCATGGCTGTAGCTTTAGAAGAAATTGAGATATAGTAAAAACAATAATGATTTTTACATTAATATCAATGGGAAAAAACACTTTGTATGATATTTTCTCTTCGATACAACATAGAACTGTAAATTTTTGTGAGAATGTAGAGAATAAGGTAATCTAATCATATACAAAATAGCATGGCTGTAGCTTTAATAGAAATTGAGATATAGCAAGAAGAAAAATTGAGTGTTTCCATTTAAATGAAAAGGAAAATACACATTTTGTGAAATTTTCTCTCTGATACAACATAGAACCATAAATTTTTGTGGGAATGTAGGGAACGAGGTAATCCAATCACATATAAAATGGCATGGCTGTAGCTTTAATAGAAATTGTGATATAGCAAGAAGAAAAATCGAGTATTTCCATTGATATCAATGGGAAGAAGGCACTTTGTGCAATATTTTCTCTCCTATACAACATAGAACTGTAAATTTTTTTAGAATGTGGGGAATGAGGTACCCTAATTATGTTCAAAATGGCATGGCTGTAGGCCTAATAGAAATTGAGATACAGCAAAAACAGAAATGAAGATTTTCCATTGAAATCAATGGAAAAATGCTCTTTGTCTACTATACATTATTTAACGACAAATTTTTCCAACATTTGGGAATGTGGTACTCCATTCATTTGCAAAACAGCATGCTGCAGCTTTCATAGAAATTGAGATATAGCAAACAGAAAAATCGTTTTTACTTTCTGCGATATTTTCTCTCCTATGCAACATAGAACTGTTGTTAGCAAGAATGTAGTTAATGAGGTACTCCAATAATGTGCAAAATGGCATTGCTGTAGCTTTAAAAGAAATTGAGATATTGCAAAAAGA
>JAAFCE010009127.1:18095067-18129159 GCA_013389805.1 Trigoniulus corallinus | reverse complement strand
GGGTAGCAGGGCAAGCAAGAAGGATTTCTCCAACCAATTTACAAAGGTGATGTCCTTTTGGACACTTACCAAATTGATCACCTTGGACCTCTTCCTTCAACCAAGAAGAGTTACCACCACATCTTTGTAATTATTGATGCTTTTTCAAAATTGTTTGGCTCTATCCAACCAAGAGTTCTACATCGAAAGAAGTCATCGCACACCTTGAGCTGCAAGCAGTTGCAACTATCTTTGGAAATCTGGCCGAATCATCAGTGATAGAGGTACTGCCTTCACCTCTGCTGAGTTTCGAGATTACTGCAAGCACGAGAGCTTCTTCTGTGTGCTCACCACCATGGGTATTCCTCATGCTAATGGTCAAGTAGAGCATGCGATTCGGTTGCATATCCCTCTGCTTACTTAGATGTCCGCCTTGGCTCCAGATGAGTGTTATCGACAAGTGCGTCTTGCTCAACAGCTCATTAACTCCACCTCTCACCACAGCAACGTTATGACGCCATTTCAGCTGCTACTAGGGAAAGAGATATGTCTGAATGAAAAAGTCCATTTTCATGAGCTGATCAAAGAAGAAGCTGTTGCTTTATTCATGAATTCTCGTGCAATCTGTGCCTAAATGCTAAGTCCCAAATTGTGAAGTTACAAGAGGAGAATCGCTTCAAATTCATCAATAACAGAATGGCCTCTACGATTTACAGTGTTGGTGATCTAGTTGCCATTCCACAGGTACAACAAAAGCCAGGACTCAAATTCCATCAGAAATATTGTGGACCGTATCAAGGCACCTGTGCATTGCTTGGCAACTGCCATACCGTCCAGAAGATTAGTAAACATGAAGGTTCTAAGCTTACCTCCTCATCAGCTGATTACATGAAACCTAGGCAGACCTCCCTTAATGATTTAACCGTTTTCCTTATTGTTTTGTTGCTTCTATTCCATTTGCATTGCAAAGTTGTATTTTGGGCCTGTTTTGCCCTCGTGCATTTACTTTGTAATTTGTCTGAAGTTTTTCTTTTCCGTTAGATTTTATTTTTACGGCCTGTGTCAGGACGACAATTGGGTGAGGATGGCCGAGTGTGGGGTTGCCAGATGCCCTAACTAGATGACGCCCCAGCCATATCACATGCCCCCAGAACATGCGTCACAGAACAGTTGGATGGTGCTTGTACTGACGCCTCCACTAGGCAGCAGAGAGAGAGCAGCATTATCAAAAGGCAGGAAAAAACCATCAGAACGAAGGAAAGAAGCATTGATAAAAGACGTGCATGAAGAACGGGAAAGGGCAGGAAATGAAGAACAAGGAAGATGCATTGGGACGTAAGATGAAGTTTTCAAGTGATGAGCAAGTCTGTGAGTTAATGCGATCTCTGTATTCTGTGTAGTGATGAAATGTGGAACTGATTTGTAGTTTTTAGAGTCTTATGATGATGTGTGCTTATTGAATGATTTTGATTGTGTTGCAGCCGCCTGAGCTGAAATAGCTGTGTGCTGCCTGTTCTACATTGCCTGATGTGGTGGCCCATTATGTAATCCTTTCTTAAAGTGTCTAAATAAAATATTCTCTGAAGAAACACTACACATAGAACTCTAAATTTTTGTTAGAATGTAGGGAATGAGGAACTCCAATCATATGCAAAAAGGCATGGCTGTAGCTTTTATAGAAATTGAGATATAGCAAACAGATATATGAAGTTTTTCCATTGAAATCAATGTGAAAACACTTTGTGAGATATATTTTGTTTCCTATACCTAATAGAACCACAAATTTTGGACGGAATATAGGGAATGTGGAACTCCAATAATGTGCAAAACGGCATGGCTGTAGCTTTCATAGAAATTTAGATATTGAAATAGGAAAATGATGTTTTTTTATTTAAATCAATGGGAAAATGCACTTTGTGCGTTTTGACTCCTATACATGATAGAACTGCAAATTTTGGCTAGAAAGTGGAAAACCCACTTTGTATTATATTTTCTCCCTGAGGTACCCCAATCTGTTGCAAATCGTCATCACTGTAGCTTTAATAGAAATTAAGATATAGCCAAAAGAAAAATGGATTTTACATGGAAATCATTGGGAAAATGCACTTTGTGTGATATTTTCTCTCCTATAAAACATAAAACGGTAAATTTTTGTGAGGATGTAGGGAATAAGGTACTCAATCTCATGAAAAACGTCTAGGCTGTAGCTTTTACAGAAATTGAGATATAGCAAAAAGAAAAATGGTTTTTTACATTGAAATCAACGTGAAAACCCACTTTGTGTGATACTTTCTATCCTTTACAACATAGAACTGTAAATTTTTGAAAGAATGGAGGGAATGAGGTTCTGCCATCATGTGAAAAATGGCATGGATGTAGCTTTAATAGAAATTAAGATATAGTAAAAAGAAAAATGGAGTTTTTATATTGAAATAAATAGGAAAATACACTTTGTGTGATATTTTTATTCCTATACATAATAGAATCATAACTTTTCTCCAGAACGTTGGGAATGTTGTACTCCAATCATGTGCAAAATGGCATTGCTGACGCTTTAATAGAAATTGAGATATAGAAAAACGGAGTTTTTAAATTGAAATCAATAGGAAAACACACTTTGTGCGATATTTTCTCTCCTATTCAAAATAGAACTTTAAATTTTTGGTTAGATTGTACCAAATGAGGTACTAAAAATCATGTTCAAAACGGCAAGGCTGCAGCTTTAAAAAAGTTGAGATATAGCAAAAATAAAAATGGCGTTTTATCATTGAAATCAATGGAACAACACATTTTTTTCGATATTTTCTTTCCTATATATAATAGAATCATAAATTTTAATAAAAATGTTGGAAATGTGGTACTCCAATCATGTGCAACACGTCATCGCTGTAGCTATAATAGAAATTGAGATATAGCAAAATGAAAAATTAAGTTTTTCCATTGAAATTAATGGAAAAATGCACTTTGTGCCATTTTGTCTTCTATACATCATAGAACTTCAAATTTTGGCCAAAATATAGCAAATTAGGCACTCTAATCATGTGCAAAACAGCATGACTGCAGCTTTAGTAGAAAATAAGATATAGCATATAGAAAAATGGAGTTTTTACTTGAAAATGAAAGGAAAACACACTTTGTGTGATATTTTCTTTCCTATACATAATAGAACCATAACTTTTATTCAGGACGTTAGGATTATGGTACTCCAATCATGTGAAAAATGGCATGGCTGTAACTTTAATAGAAATTGAGATATAGCAAAAAGAAAAACGGTGTTTTTAAATTGAAATCAATAGGAAAACACACGTTGGGCGATATTTTCTCTTCTATAAAACATGAAACTGTACATATTTGCAAGAATGCAGGGAATGAGGTACTACAATCATGTGAAAAACTGCATGGCTGTAGCTTTAATGGAAATGAAGATATTGAAAAAAGGAAAATGGAGATTACAAAGTCCTACACAACATTAGAGAGTCCTATACAACATAGAACTGTAAATTTTTGCAAGAATGTGGGGAATGACGTACTCCTATGTCGTGCAAAACGGCATGCCTGTAGCTTAAATAGAAATTGAGAAAAAGTAAAAAGAAAAATGGAGTTTTTACATTGAAATCAATGGAAAAATACACTTTGAGCAATATTTTTATTCCTATATATAATAAAATCATAACTTTTCTTTACAATGTTGGGAATGTGGTACTTAAAACATGTGCTAAACAGCATGAGTGTAGCTTTAATGGAAATTGATAAATAGAAAATCGAAAAATAGAGTTTATACTTTGAAATCAATGGAAAAGCACACTTTGTGCGATATTTTCTCTTTTATACAACATAAATTGTAAATTTTTTTAGCATGTAGGGAATGTGGTACTTGAATCATGTGCAAAACGGCATGGCTGTAGCTTTAATGGAAATTGAGATATAGCAAAAAGAAAAATGGAGTATTTACTTTGAAATCAATGGGAAAATATACATTGTTTGATATTTCCTCTTCTATAAAACATAAAACCATAAATTTTTAAAAGAATGTAGGGAATATTGTACTCTAATCATGTGCAAAACGGCATGGCGGTACCTCTAATAGAAAATGAGATATTACAAAAAGAAAAATGGAGTTTTTACATTGAAATTCATTGGAAAACACACTTTGTGCAATATTTCCTCTCCTATATAGCATAGAACTGTACATTTTGCCAAGAATGTAGCGAATCAGGTAGTCCAATGTTGGGCAAAAATGACATAACTGTACGTTTAATAGAAATTTAAATATAGTAGAAAAGAAAATGGAATTTTGACATTTTTTGCGAGAATGTAGGAAATGAGGTACTGCTATCATGTGCAAAGTTCATGGCTATAGTTTCAATAGAAATTGAGATAAAGTAAAAAGAAAAATAGAGTTCTCATATTGAAATTAAGGGGAAAATTCACTTTGTGTGATATTTTGTCTCCTATACAACATAAAACTGTACATTTTTGCAAGAATGTAGAGAATGAGGTACTCCAAAAATGGGCAAAATAGCATAGCTGAAGCTTTAACAGAAATTGATGTACAGAAAAAGAAAAATTGAGTTTTTACATTGAAATCAATAAGAAAACACTTTGTAAGATATTTTCTTTCCAATCTATAATAGGTTCATGACTTTAATCCAGAATGTTGGGAATGTGGTACTCCAATCATGTGCAAAACGGCATTGCTGTAGCTTTAAAAGAAATTTAGATGAAGAAAAAAGAAAAATGTGGTTTTTACATTTAATTCAATAGAAAAACGCTCTTTTTGTGATATTTTCTCTCATATACAACATAACACTGTACATTTTTAAGGAAATTTAGGTAATGAGGTACTGAATCATGTGCATCATCCAGCTTCAATAGACAATGAGATGTAGAAAAAAAAACGGAGTTTTTAAATTTAAATCAATGGGAAAACACTCTTTGTGCAATAATTTCTCTCCTTTAAACCATAGAACTGTAAATTTTTACAGAAATGTAGGGAATCAGGAACTGCAATCATGTGCAAAACGGCATGGCTGTAGCATTAAAAGAAATTGGGATATAGCAAAAAGAAAAATGGAGTTTTTACATTCCAATCAATGGAAAAACACACTTTGTGTGAAATTTTCTCTCCAATACAACATAGAACTGTAAATCTTTGTGAGAATGTAGGGAATGTGGTTCTCCAATCATGTGCAAAATGTCATGGCTGTAGCTTTAATAGAAATTGAGATATAGTAAAAAGAAAAATGAAGTTTTTGCATTCAAATCAATAGGAAAATGCGCTTTGTACACATTATCTTCTATACTTGATAGAACAGTAAATTTTTGCCAGAATGCAGGGAATGAGGTACTCCAATCATGTGCAAAATCGCATGCCTGTAGCTTTAATAGAAATTTAGATAGCAAAGAGAAATATGCAGTTTGCCTCTTCAAATCAATAGGAAAACAAACTTTGTGCAAAATTTTCTCTTCTATGAAACATAGAACTGGAAATTTTTGCTAGAATGTAGGGAATGTGGTACTCCAATCATGTGCAAAAACGGCATGGCTACAGCATTAACAGAAATTGAGATATAGCAAAAAGAAAAACGGAGTTTTCCATTGAAATCAATGGAAAAACAAACATTGAGCTATATTTTCTCTCCAATACATGATAGAACTGAAAATTTTAGCGAGAATGTAGAGAATGAGGTACTTCAATCGTATGCCAAACGGCATGGCTGTACCTTTCATAGAAATTGAGACATAGCACAAAGATTTTATATTGAAATGAGTGGGAAATCACACTTTGTTTTTTATTTGCTTTCCTGTACATAATAGAATCATAACATTTATTCAGAATGTTGAGGATGTGGTACTGCAAGCATGTGCAAAACGCCATGGCTGTGGCATTAATAGAAAGTTAGGCATAGAAAAAACGAAAAATGCAGTTTTTACATTGAAATAGATTGGAAATCAAACTGTGCAATATTAACTCTCCTATGCAATGTAGAACTATAAATTTTTGCAAAGGTCTAGGGAATGTGGTACTCCAATCTGGTGTAAAACGTCTTGGCTCTAGCTCTATTAGAAATTGAAATATAGCAAAAACAAAAATGATTTTTACATTGAAATCAATGGGAAAACTCACTTTGTGCTATATTTTCTCTCCTATACTACATAGAACCCTAAATTTTTGCAAGAATGTAGGTAATGAGGTTCACCAATAATGTGCAAAAGGGCAATGTGTAATAGAAATTGAGATGCAGTAAAAAGAAAAAATTATTTTACATTGAAATCAATAGGAAAACATTCTTTGTGGAATATTTTCACTCCAATACAACATTGAACTGTAAATTTTTGTGAGAATGTAAGGAATGAGTGCTGCAATCATGTGCAAAACGGCTTGACTGTAGCTTTAATAGAAATTGAGAAAGAGAAATAGTAAAATGGAGTTTTTATACTGAAATGAATAGGTAAACCCACTTTAAGCTATATTTTCTCTCCTATACATAATAGAATCATAACTCTATCCAGAAAGTTGGAAATGTGGTACTCCAATCATGTGCAAAACAGCATGGCTGTAGGTTTAAATGGAATTTAAAATGCAGCAAAAAGAAAAATGAAGTTTTTCCATTTTAATCAATGGCAAAAAACACTTTGTGCGATATTTTCTCTCCTATACAACATAGAACTGAAAATATTGTGAGAATGTGGGAAATGAGGTACTCCAATCATGTGCAAAAGGGCATGGCGGTAGCTTTAATAGAAATTGAGATATAGTAAAATGAAGAATGGAGTTTTTACTTTTAAATCAATTAGAAAATACAATTTGTGTAATATTTTTATTCCTATACCCAATAGATTCATAAGTATTATCTAGAATGTTGGTAATGCGTTAATCAATTCATGTGCAAAACAGTATTGCTGAAGTTTTAATAGAATTTGAGATATTGAAAAATGGAGTTTTTGCATTTAAATCAATAAGAAAACACACTTTGTGCATTATTTTCTCTCCTATACAAAATGGAACTGTAAATTTATGTGAGAATGTAGAATGTGCAATACGTCATAGCTGTAGCTTTAACAGAAATTAAGATATAAAAAAAAGAAAAATGGCTTTTACATTTTAATCAATGGGAAAACACTTTGTTTGATATTTTCTCTCCTATACAACATAGAACTGTAAATTATTCCAAGAATTTAGGGAAAGAGGTACTGCAATCTGGTGCAAAACGTCATGGCTGTAGCTTTAATACAAAATTGAGATATAGAAATAGAAAAGTGGTTTTTACATTGAAATCAATGGGAAAACACACTTTGTACGATATTTTCTCTTCTACTCTACATAGAATTGTATATTTTGTTGCGAAAATGTAGGAAATGAGGTACTGCTATCATGTGCAAAGTTCATGGCTGTAGTTTCAATAGAAATTGAGATAAATTAAAAAGAAAAATAAAGTTCTTATATTGAAATTAAGGGGAAAATTGTGATATTTTGTCTCCTATACAACATAGAACTGTACATTTTTGCGAGAATGTAGAGAATGGGGTACTCCAAAGATGGGCAAAATAGCATAGCTGAAGCTGTAATAGAAATTGATGTACAGAAAAAGAAAAATTGAGTTTTTACATTGAAATCAATAAGAAAACCCACTTTGTAAGACATTTTCTTTCCTATCTATAATAGGTTCATGACTTTAATCCAGAATGTTGGGAATGTGGTACTCCAATCATGTGCAAAACGGCATTGCTGTAGCTTTAAAAGAAATTTAGATAAAGAAAAAGGAAGTTTTTCCATTTTAATCAATGGCAAAAAACACTTTGTGGGATATTTTCTCTCCTATAGAAAACAGAACTGTGAATTATTGTGAGAATGTGGGAAATGACGTACTCCAATCATGTGCAAAAGGGCATGGCTGTAGCATTAATAGAAATCGAGATATAGCAAAAAGAAATGAAGTTTTTCCTATATAATCAATGGAAAAACGCACTGTATGAATTTTGTCTCCTGCACATGATAAAATTGCAAATTTTAGCAAGAATGTAGGGAATAAGGTTCTCCAATCATGTGCAAAATGGCATGGATGTAGGTTTAGTAGAAATTGAGATGCAGCAAAAAGAAAAATGGAGTTTTCACATTGAAATCAATGGAAAAACACACTACATAGAAATGTAAATTTTTGTGAGAATGTAGGGAATGAGGTACTACAATCATGGGCAAAATTGCATCGCTGTAGCTTTATTAGAAATAGAGATATAGTAAAAAGAAAAATGGAATATTTACATTGAAATAAATGTTAAAATACCCTTTGTTCATTTTGTCTCTTATACGTGATAGAACTGCAAATTTTTGACAAAATGTTGGGAATGCGGTACTCCAATCATGTGAATAATGGCATGGCTGCAGCTTTAGTAGAAATTCAGATATAGCAAACAGAAAAATAGAGTTTTTACATTTAAATCATTGGGAAAACACACCTTGTGTGATATTTTCTCTCCTATACAACATAGAACTGTAAATTTTTTCGAGAATGTGGAAAGTGAGGTACTCTAATGATGTACAAAATGGCAAGGCTGCAGCTATGAAAGAAATTGAGATATAGAGAAAAGTAAAATGGTTTTTAAATTGAAATCAATGAAAAAACACTTTGTGTGATATAGTTTCTCTCCATTTATGGAATATGGCTATCCAGTCATGTGCTGTCATGTGGATGTAGCTTTAATAGAAAAATGATTTTTAGAGTTAAATCAATGGGAAAACACACTTTGTGTGATATTGTCTCTCATATATAACATAGAACTGTAAATTTTTGAGAGAATGTAGGAAACGACGCATTCCAATCATGTGCAAAACGGCATGGCTGTAGCTTTAATAGAAATTGAGATTAGCAAAAAGAAAAATGGAGTTTTAACATTTAAATAATTGGGAAAAAACACTTAGTGGGATGTATTCTCTCTATAATACTGTGGTGAAGGCTGCTAATTTTTGATGTTATGTTTCACTTATAAACGTTGATTTATCATTTAACTAAATTTAATTACCTTAATATCTGAATATTATTTGTGTTTCACAATTATATGCGAAGTAATCTTGTATGAATGAATTATTGACTCCAAAGCTAATGAAACACATCAGGATGAAAAATAAATGAATAACTTTTACAGTCCAGTAAGAACGAATTATTATCAATTAATAAATAAAAATTTAACAATAAAATAATAATATAGTTAAGTTTTGTGTCGTTTTGTATTTTGTTCAGGAGCAGATACACTTTCTGACCTCTCTTTTGAATTATCATGGCGGAGCTCTATTTGGTTTTCTTGCTTTTTTTGTTTTTTGAATATTTAACTTTGTTGTATTTTTCTTGCTCATTCTATTTTATTTTAAAATTTGAATTTTGAATATAAAAATTGTAATAACAGAAACGTGTATTGTTTCTGTCGTGTTCCTATTATTTAAAAACCATGTGCATTCATACGGTAAGAGCTGTTGAAGCACATGCAGTTTTTTGGCATTTGCATCTGATCTTATTTTATTTTGTGTAGTTTTGGGGTGTCCACAAAGTATTAATAGGATGTTCAAAAGTAAGTATATTGTAATTATAAGTGGAAGTAGGTGTTTTTGCAACACCTTATCTCCACAGTACCTCTTCAAGAAATTGAGAACGAGTAGCACAAAATGTACACATGTAGCATGGGTGTGTGATCATGTAAGAATGCCTGAAGCCAGCAGGGGCAGTGTTCACTTTGTGTGCAGCGGTTTGAGGAGTGGTCAATTCATCATTAGTGGAGTCTGTAAGGGAGACGGGTTCCTTTACTAATAAAGATAAAGATGCACTAGTAGTATTTGTACATGTTGTCTCTATGTCATCGGTTTGTTAGGGCTAAAATCTGCCAGGAATACTGGTTTAAGCCTATCTATAGAGACATTATCTGTGCGACCATTGAGGTCAAGTGTTTAAATCTTTTCGTGTTTGTCAATAATTACGTAAGGTCCTTGGTATGGAGCTGAAAGTGGTAGTTGTGTGGCACTGGTGTGGTTAAAGACGTGGGTCCGTGTTTCAAAATTGGGTTTTTGAAATATTGGTCATGCTGATGGTGTGCATGGAGGTCGATGCCATAGTGCTCGCATATTGTACCTTAAATTTCACATGAAGTAAATCCTGGTCTAGGTATTATAGTCAGCAGCAAAAATATATACAGGCAGATTAAGTGTTGTACCTTGAACGAGTTTCGCTGGTGATGCCTGTAGGTATTCTTTGACCACACAGCATAGAATTAGGAGTACAATGGGTAATTCTATGCTCCATTACTGAGGGCTTTTAGTGGCTTTCAATGATGCTTTAAGGTGGCGGTGGAACCTCTCCACCATGCCATTGGATGCTGGATGGTATGAGGTGGTACATATGTGTTTTGTACGTAGGATTTCGAACAGTTGATTGAAGAGGAGTGATATAAATTGCCATCCTTTGTCTGTTGTTATTGTCGAGGGTATTCCATATCTCAAGAACCAGTGTTGTAATAATGTTCTATCTACTGTGAACGGTTTGCAATGTGGTATGGTGATTGCTTCAGGCCATCGAGGAAATCAGTCCACACAAGTCAAAATGTAATGATTTCCATTGAAAAACCATTATTCTTTTGGCTTTATATCAATTTATATTAAAGCTACAGCCATGCCGTCTTGCACATGATTGGAGTAAAACATTCCCTACAATTCTCACAAAAATTAACAGCTCTATATTGTATAGGAGAGAAATATCGCACGAAGTGTGTTTTCCCTTTGATTTCAATGTAAAAGCTACACTTTTCTTTTTGCTGTATCTCGATTTTTATAATAGCTAATGCAATGCCGTTTTGAACATGATTGGAGTGACTTTTTCTCTACATCGTCACAAAAATTTCCAGTTCTATGTTCTATAGCAGTGAAAATACTGCATGAAGGGCGTTTCTCCATTGATTTCATTGTAAAAACGCCATTATTCTTTTTCCTATATCTCAATTTCTTTTAAAAGCTACAGGCATGCCAGGTTTGCACATGATAGGAGTACCTCATTCCCTACTTCTTGCAAAAACTTACAGTTCTATTTTGCATAGGAGAGAAAATATTCCAGAAAGTGTGTTTTTCCATTGATTTTAATGTAAAAACTCCACTTTTCCTTTTGCTATATCTCAATTACTATTAAAGCTACATTCATGCCGTTTTACATCTGATTGGAGTACCACATTCATTACATTCTTACAAAAATTTACAGTTCTATATTGTATAGGAGAAAAAATATTGAACAAAGTGTGTTTTCCGATTGATTTTAATGTAAAAACTTAATTTTCATTTTTGTCATATCTGTATTTCCATTAAAGCTACAGCCATGCAATATTTCACATGATTGGAGTTACTCTTTCTCTACATCGTCACAAAAATTTACAGTTCTATGTTCTACAGCAGAGAAAATACTGCACGAAAGGCGTTTCTCCTTTGATTTCAATGTAAAAACGCCATTATTCTTTTTGCTATATATCAATGTCTTTTAAAAGCTACAGCCATGCCTGGCTTGCACATGATAGGATTACCTCATTCCCTACTTCTCAAAGAAACTTACACTTCTATTTTGTATAGGAGAGTAAACAATGCAGAAAGTGTGTTTCCCATTGATTTTAATGTAAAAACTCCACTTTCCCTTTTGCTATACCTCAAATTTTAATAAAGCTACAGCCAAACCTTTTTGCACATTATTGAAGTACCTCATTTTCTACATTCTCGCAAAAAAATTTACAATTTTATTATATATAGAAGAAAATATCGTGCAAAGTGTTTTCCCATTTATTTCAGTGTAAAATCTCCATTTTTCTTTTTGCCATATCTCAATTTCTTTTAAAGCTACAGCCATGCCGTGTTGCAAATGATTGGGGTATCTCATTCCCTGCGTTCTCAAAAAAATTTACAGTTCTATCTTGTATCAGAGAGAAAATATCACACAAAGTTTATTTTCCTATTATTTAGATGTATAAATCATTTTTCTTTTTGCAGTATCTCAATTTCTATTAAAGCTAAAACTATGCCATTTTGCACATGATTGGAGGGCCTTATTCTATACATTCTCTCAAAAAGTTACAGTGCTATGTTGTGTAGGAGAGGAAATGTCGCACAAAGTGTGTTTTCCAATTAATTTCAATGTAAAAACCATTTTTCTTTTGGCTATGTCTCAATTTCTAATAAAGCTACAGCCACGCCATTTTGCAAATGATTCGATTACCTCATTCCCTACATTAACCAAACAATTTATAGCTCTATGTTTTATAAGAGAGAAAATATCGCAGAAAGTGTGTTTTTTAATTGATTTCAATGTAAAATCTCCATTTTTCTTTTTTCTATATCTCAATTTCTATTAATTCTACAGCCATGCCATTTTGCACATGATTGGAGTACCACATTCACAACATTCTAGAGGAAAGTTATGATTCTATTTTGTTGATGTAAATAAAAATATCACACAAAGTTATTTTCCCATTGATATCAATATAAAAATCCATTTTTCTTTTTGCTATATCTCAATTTCTATTGAAGCTACAGCCATGTTATTTTGCACATGATTAGAGTACCTAATTACCTACATCCTCACAAATAATGACAGTTCTATGTTGTATAGGAGAGAAAAAGTGTTATTTCCCCATTGATTTTAATGCAAAATGCTTTATTTCAAAATGCAAATTTCTTAATGCTTTATCTTAATTTCTACTAAAGCTGCAGCCATGCTGCTTTCCTACATTTTTGCTGTAATTTGCAATTTTATGATGTGTAGGAGACGAAATGCACAAAGTGGGTTTTGTGCAATATTTGTATTCCTATACATAATAGAATCATAACTATTATTTAGAATGTTGGGAATGTGGTACTCTGATCATGTGCAAAATGGAATAGCTGTAGCTTAAGTGGAAATTGAGATATAGAAAAATTGATATTTTACATTGAAATCAAAAGGTAAAAATACTTTGTGCGATATTTTTTCTCCTATAAAACACAGAAATGTAAATTTTTGCGAGAAAGTAGGGAATGAGGTACTACTATCATGTGCAAAACTGCATGGCTGTAGCTCTAATAGAAATAATGAAATAGCAAAAAAAATGGAGTTTTTAAATTAAAATCAATAGGAAACCACAGTTTGGGCCACACTTTCCCTTCTGTAAAACCCAGAACTGGAAAGTTTTGTGAGAATGAAGGAAATGAGGTACTTCAATTATGTGCAAAAAAGCATGGCTGTTCCTTTAAAAGCAATGGAAATATAGCAAAAAGAAAAACGGAGTTTTTAACTTGAAATGAATGCAAAACCCTCTTTGTGCAATATTTTCTCTTCTATACAACACAGAAATGTAAATTTTTGCAAGAATGTAAGAAATGAGGTACTCTTATCATGTGCAAAATGGGAAACTCATTTTTCTTTTTGCTACATCTCAATTTCTATTAAAGTCATGCTGTTTTTCACATGATTTCGATATCTCATTCTCTACATTCTTGCTAAAATCTACATTTCTATGTTGTATAGGAGAGAAAATATCGCAAAAGTGTGTTTTTACAATGATTTTAATGGAAAAACTTTATTTTTCTTTTTCCTATACCTCAATTTCTATCAAAAGAATCAGCCATGCAGTTTTTAATATGATTGGAGTACCACATTCCCAACAGTCTAAATAAAAGTTATGATTCTATTATGTATAGGAATACAAATATCACACAAAATGTAGTTTTACATTGATTTCAATGTAAAAACTCCATTTTTCTCTTGACTATATCTCAATTTCTATTAAAGCTACAGCCATGCCGTGTTGCACATGATAGGAGTACCTCACTCTCTACATTCTCAAAAAAACTTACTGTTCTATGTTGTACAGGGGAGAAAATATCACATCAAGCGTTTCTCCCTATTAATTTTAATGCAAAAACTCACTTGTTCATTTTGCTATATCTCAATTTCTATTATAGAGCTATAGCCATGCCGTTTTGCCTGTTATTGGGGTACCACATTCTCAACATTCTTCATATAAGTTATGATTCTATTATGTATAGGAAAGAAAATACTGCACCAAGTGTGTTTCCCCATTGATTTCTAAGAAAAAACTCGATTTCTCTTTTTGCTTTATCCTTATTTCTCTTAAAGCTGAAGCCATGATGTTTGCATATGATTGGAGTACCTAACTCCCTAAATTCTAACTAAAACTCCAATTCTCTTTTTGCTTTATCTTAATTTCTATTAAAGCTTCAGCCATGTCGTTTTGCTAATGATTTCAGTACATTATTCCCTACATTCTCGCAAAAATTTACAGTTTGATGTTGTAAAGGATAGAAAACATCACACAGTGTGTTTTTCCATTAAATTCAATATAAATACTCTATTTTTCTTTTTGCTATATTGAAATTTCTATTAAAGCTACAGCCATGATGTTTGCACATGATTGAAGTACTTAACTCCCTAAATTCTAACAAAACAATTATCTTTTTGATATATCTTAATTTCTATTAAAGCTACATCCATGTCATTTTGCAAATGATTGGAGTACATTATTCCCTACATTCTCTCAAAAATTTACAGTTCAATGTTGTATAGAAGAGAAAATATCACACAAAGTGCATTTTCCTATTTATTTAAATGTAAAAACTCTATTTTTCTTTTTTTCTATATCGAAATTTCTTTTAAAGCTACAGCCATTCCGTTCTGCCCATGAGGTACAGTAATGGTACAGTAATGCCGTTTTTCACATGTTGCAGTACCCCATTCCCTACATTTCACTAAAATTTACAGTTCTATGTTGTATAAGAGAGAAAATATAGCTTAAGGTGTATTTTCTTATTGATTTCAATGTAAAAACTCAATGTTTCTTTTAGCGATATCTCAATTTCTATAAAAGCTACAGCCATGCGTTTTTGCACATGATTGGAGTACCTCATTCCCTTGATTCTTGCAAAAATTTTCAGTTCTATGTTGTATAGGATGAAAAAATATCTCACAAAGTGTTTTCCTATTGATTTCTATGTAAAAACTAAATTATTATTTTTGCTATATCTCAATTTTTTTAAAGCTGCAGCCATATAGTTCTGCATATGATTGAAATAGCACATTCCCTACTTTCTGACGAATATTTTTATTTCAATCATGTATAGGAGACAAAATGCACAAAGTGCGTTTTCCCATTAGTTTTAATAGAAAAACCTCATTTTTCTTTTTGCTATATCTCAATTTCTATTAAAGCTACAGCCAAGCCAATTTGCACATGATTGGAGTACCTTATTCCTTACATTCTCAAAAAAAGAATTACAGTTCTATGTTGCAAAGGACAGAAAATATCTCATGAAGTGTGTTTCCTATTTTCTTTCAATCTAAAATCTCCATTTTTCTTTTTCCTATATCTTAATTCCTATTAGAGCTACAGCCATGCCGTTTTGCGCATGATTGAAGTACCTGATTCCCTACATTCTTGCAAAAATTTAGTTTTATGTTGTATAGGAGAGAAAATTTCGCACAAACGGTTTTTTTTAATTGATTTCTATCTAAAACCTACATTTTTCATTTTTGTTTTACTAAATTTTTATTATAGAGCTATAGCCATGCTGTGTTGTACGTGATTGAAGTACCACATTCACAACATTCTGGATAAAAGTTATAACTGTATTATGTATAGGAAAGAAAATATCACACAAATGTGTATTCCAATTTAATTTAAAGAAAAATCTCCACTTTTCTTTTTCCTATATGTGAACTTTTATTAAAGCAACAGCCATGCAATTTTTCACATAAAGTACTTCATTCCCTTGATTCCTGCAAAAATTTACAGTTCTATGTTGCAAAAGTTAGAAAATATCGCACAAAGTGTTTTTTCCCATTGATTTTAATGTAAAAGCTAAATTTTTTCTTGTTGTTATATCTCAATTTCTATTAAAGCTTCAGCCATGCTGTTATGTACATGATGGGAGTACATAATTCTCTGCATACTCGCAAAAAATTACAGTTCTATGTTGTATAGGAGAGAAAATTTCGCAAAAAGTGTGTTTTCCTCTTGATTTTAATGAAAAATCTCCATTTTTCTTTTTTTATACCCCAATTTCTATTAATGCTATAGCAATGCTGTTTTGCACATGACAGGAGTACCACATTCCCAACATTCTGGATAAAAGTTATGATATTATTATGTATAGGCAAGAAAGATAAAACTACATTTTTTCAAATTTAAAACTCCATTTTTTTTTTGCTATATCTCAATTTCCATTAAAGCTACACCCATGCCGATTTTCACATGATTGGAGTACCTCATTCCCTATATTCTCTAAAAATTTACAGTTTTATATTGTATAGGATAGAATATATTGCACAATGTGTGCTTTCCCATTGATTTCAATGTAAAAACTCCATTTTTCTTTTTGTTATATCTAAATTTCTATTTAAGCTACACTCATGCTGTTTTGCAAGTGATTGGTGTACCACATTCCATAAATTCTGGACAAAATTTGCTGTTTTATCATGTATAGGAGATTAAACACACAAAGTGCATTTACCCCTTGATTTTAATGGAAACACTTCATACTTCTTCTTTTTATATATCTCAATTTGTATTTGAGCTATAGAATTGCTGTTTGCACACGATTGTAGTTTCTCATTCCCTAGATTCTCTTAAAAATTTACAGTTCTATGTTGTTTAAGACAGAAAATATCGAACAAAGTTTGTTTTTCCATTGATTTCAATTGAAAATCTTCATTTTTCTTTTTGCTATATCTTTCTTTCTATGAAAGCTAAATCTATGGAGTTTGGCACATGATTGGAGTACCTAATTTCCTACATTCATGCAAAAATTTTCTTTTCTAGTTTGTATAGGAGAAAAAAACGTTGCACAATGTGTATTTTCTTGTTTATTTCAATGTAAAACTCTATTTTTCTTTTTGCAATATCTCAATTTCTATGAAAGCTACACCTAAGAGGTTTTTAACATGATTAGAGTACCAGATTCCCTACATTCTTGCAAAGATTTGCAGTTCTATGTGCTATATAGTAGAGAAAATATCGCACAATGTGTTTTTCCATTGATTTCATTGTAAAATCTGCATTTTTCTGTTTGCTATATCTCAATTTCTATTTAAGCTGCAGTGATGCCATTTTGCACATGATTAGAGTACCACATTCTCTTCATCTTGGCCAAAATTTGCAGTTATATCATGCATAGAAGACAAAATGCACAAAGTGCGTTTTCCCACTTATTTCATTAGAGAAACTTCATTTTTCTTTTTGCTGTGTCTCAAATTCTAATAAAGCTACAGCCTTGCCGTTTCACACATGATTGGAGTACTACATTTCTAAAATACATTTCTATGATTCTATTATGTATAGGGAAGAAAATACTGCTGAAAGTGCGTTTACCTTTGATTTCAATGTAAAAACTCCATTTTTATTTTTAAGCTATATCTCAATTTTTACTAAAGCTTCAGCCATGCTGTTTTGCACATGATTGGAGTACACCATTCTCTACATTCTCGCAAAAAACTATAGTTCTATGTTGTATAGAAGAGAAAATCTTGCACAACGTGTGTTTTCTCATTGATTTAATGTAAAAACTCTATTTTTCTTATTGCAATATCCTTATTTCTACTAAAGCTGCAGCCCTGACGTTTTTCACATAATTGGAAACCTGCAATTTGTTAAAATTTTACAGTTCAATCCTCTGTAGAAGTCAAAATGCAAAAAGTACGTTTTCCCATGTATTTCAATTGAAAAACTCCATTTTGCTTTCTGCTATATCACAATTTCTATTAAAGCTAAAGCCATGCTGTTTTTCACATGATTGGAGTTCATCAATAACTACATTCTTGCAAAAATTTACATTTCTAAGTTTTATAGGAGTGAAAATATCACACAAAGTGTGTTTTCTCATTGATTTCAATGTGAAAACTCCATTTTCTTTTTCCTATGTCTTAACTTCCATTAAAGCTACAGCCAATCACATGATTTTATTACCACATTCCTGACATTTTTAATAAAAGTTATGATTTTATTAAGTATAGGAAAGAAAATTTTGCATAATGTGTTTTTTTCTCATTGATTTGAATGTAAATGGTCCATGTTTCTTTTTGCTATATCTCAATTTCTTTTAAAGCTACAGCCAAGCTGTTTTGCGCATGATTGGAGTCTCTCATTCCCTACATTCTCACAAAAATTTGCAGTTCTATTTTGTATTATTACTACTTATTTTTATGACATTTACTATAACAGAAAGATCCCTTATGAAGTGGATTGCTGAGGTGAAAAAGAGGAAACAACTTAAGCATTCGTTTTCCTCATTCCTAATCAAAATTTAGTAATTATTTTTCGTGATTTTGATACATTAGATTGTACAGGAAAATGGAACCACAAGTGCACTCAAGGGGTAAAAAATAACAAAAAAAATTTAAAAAAACGCATAATTGTAATAAATTTACATAAAATTTGCTAAAATAATTTACAATATATTCTGAAACATAGTAAAAATGAAAACCTAATTTTCATAATGCTGTAATCAGAATTCCAAGATCAAGATTCCTTTCAAATAAATTTGAATAAAAACGTTCTATAACATAACAAACCAATCCAATTAGCACCAGATTGTTTCCTCCCTATTTCAATTTATTGCTTAAAAAGAATTTAACATTTCTTTTTATGATGTAAAGGGGTTAAGATAAATCATCAATTCTGATGGCCATACTATTAAAGTTCCGTTGAGCCTGATATGTTTGGTTCCTGAAGTCCCTGCAATCACAAACAAATTGTCCAAGATGTTAACCATGACTTTGAAATCTTATACATAGTCAATTAAGTAAATCTTTACAATTTATATTATTGTCCTAATGGTTGTAAAGCCAAAAGGTCCTAGAAAATATAAAAAGGATTCAGAGTGAAAGAGCCTCCATTTGTGGGACATTCAGAGATATTGTTAGTCCCCTATCTGGGTTTTAATCAATATGTAATGCTTTGTCATGTAAATTAGCCAATTTCAAAAGCAGGGAATGCCCAAAAGTAGACCAGCACCAAAGGCCATATTGGATGATTGGTTTAATCAGTGAATCAAACAACCAGGGCTGCAGTCCTTTGAACAAATACATAAACTTAATATTCTACACAACTGCATATATCCGTTTTACCTTCAAATATAACTGGTGAAGATGCAACTGATCAGTTAATTTTGTATCTAAAACTATTCTCAAATCTCTAATCAAATGTATACATGGAACAGGTACCATGTTCAAAAATGAAAAGGGGTATAGTATAGGGGAACGTGACCAGTGAAAGGTTATAATTGCAGATTTGTTATAGTTTAATGACAAGTTATTTGACAAAAGCCATTGCTAAACTACTTGAAGGAAATCATTTAGGACTTTTACAGTGTCCACATCCACCATGTCTTTAGAAAGTTTCAGATCATCAGCAAATGTTAATGGAATAACGTGAGAGCTAAATTGGGCAAAGAGACCATTCATATAAATATCAAATAGCATTGGGCTTAAGGTACTGCCCTGTGGAAGAGCCATCACCTGTTGATGATGAATCTCACTCAAATGCTCCTAATTATAACATAGTTATAACGTCCTGATAATTCACTACTTAACATGATTTTTGCAACAGATAAAGCAATGAGAGTTTTTTTAAGTATTTTTAATCCTGAAACAGAAATTACCATTATACACTCTCTATCACATCAAGTTTTTTAGTCACATAACATAAAAGATCTCTATTATGTGATTTTCCTCCATAATAGACAAGAGCAGGTATTTATAAAAAGCCATCTACCCAGGATCAATTATGTATAATTATTTATTTACTGAGGATGGGTTTTTGTAATTAGTCATCAATATGGCACCAGGGAGCAGCACTGTAGCTAATGAGTCATCCCAACCTCACACATATGAAACAACACAATCTCTAATTGCAGCTACTGTTGAATATTCATGCATTGGCAGTCATTGGGTGCCTTTTTTTAATTTGTGACCACTCCTAAGGTAGAAAATAAAAGGCAGGGAAGGGAACAAAGCCACCCAATTTTTTTCAATAATGATTGGAAGGGTTAGGACGTTTTTTTGTGTTTCCTCTCCTTTGTTGCCAAGTTGAGGGGTAACTAGTCTTGACCAGTGGCTGCAGATTTGTCATTTGTATTGTGATGTTGCATTCCCATTTTTTTGGCAGTTAGTGCTCATTGGTGAAATTAAAGTACTGCAATTGTTTTTAGTGTTTTAAAAACTTGTTGCTTTGTTTCAATCTTGTATATAAATGTGTGAAATTTGTAAAATAAATTAGTGTTTTTTCATTAGTGTTGATTTGTTTCTTTTGCTGGTTTGAAATTCTTCAAGTTAAGAACATCTTTACTTTTAAAAGTTGTGCATGTGTAGTGAATGAGAAAGAATTCATCAAGCATTATAAGTTTTCTCTCATAAGTTTACAGCACATTCTGTTTTCATAATGAATAAGCAAAGACGTCCATGTAAAAATTCTCCTAATTTATTTTGCTATGTCTGTGGTGTATTCACAACAAAGAGTCAGCAAAGGCGAATTTCAAAGTTGTTGAAAACTCCTTATAGGCATTATTTTGGTTGTCCACTAGGAGATAAGGACAAAATTTGGGCACCACATATTACATGCATTAGGTACTATGTGAAGCTCACACAATGGTTAAAAGGGACAAAGGAACACTTGCCATTTGCTGTGCCTATGATTGGGTGAGAACAACAGAATCACTATAATGACTGCTACTTCTGTTTAACCAGTGTCAGAGGATTCTCTGCAAAGACCAAAATGAACATTGCATATAGAGATCTTTCATCAGCTATTAGACCAGTTGCTCATGGAGATAATTTACCCATTCCCAAAGCCCCCATCACATGGGAAAAAAATTTCAGATTCTGAAGGTGATTGTTCTAAGGATTCTGATACAGCACAAGCTTCATTAGACATGGATTTTAAACCAGAGAAATCAAGCCATGAACCACATCTTATTTCACAAGTGGAATTCAATGATTTGGTTTGTGACCTCAATTTCTCAAAGCAACAAGCAGAACTTTTTGGTTCATGCTTAAAGGAGTGGAATTTATTGCATAGTGATATCAAAGTTTCATATTTCTGAAACAGAAACCTAGAATTAATGCAATATTTCACTAATACAGATCTGTTATGTTCATGCTGCAATGTGCAATGTTTTGATGAGTGCTCTAAACATTCATTATTAAAATGATGATTGGTGGTTATTCATTGACTCATCCAAAACCAGCTTAAAGGCAGTGCTACTGCATAATGCAAACAGCCATCCTATACCAATAGCACATGCTGTTGGAATGAAGGAAATATATGAAAGTATGGGACTGATTTTGAAAGCTATTAATTATGATGTTCACTAATGGCATATCTGTGGTGACCTCAAAGTCATTGGGCTTCTTCTTGGCCTTCAAGGTGGCTTTACCAAATACTGCTGCTTTTTATGCTTGTGGGACAGTCATGCAACACATGAACATTATGTACATAAAGATTGGCCTACAAGAGATACATTCACTCCTGGGGAGAAAAATATTAAGAATGTTCCTTTGGTCAACCCTCAGTATGTAATTTATGCCACCATTACCAATTAAATTAGGATTGATGAAAATTTTTGTAAGATCTCTAAATAAAAAGGACATGGATTTAAATATTTAAACCAAGCGTTTCCAAGGTTAAGTGAAGCTAAATTAAAGCAAGGCATATTCATTTGACCTCAGATTAGTGGATTGCTTAGTGATAAAAATTTTCACACCAAGTTGATTAATGTAGAGCTAGCTGCATGGATGTCCTTTAAGGATGTAGTCTATGGTTTTATTGGAAATAGAAAAGCACACAATTGGAAGCTTTTAGTGCAAAATCTTTGGATGAACTACAAAAATTTAAGCTGTCACATGTCATTAAAAATTCATTTTTTGCATTCACACCTGGAATTTTTTCCACCCAATTTGGGTGCAGTGAGTGACGAGCAGAGAGAACACTTCCACCAAGAGATAATGCAAATTGAAAAGCATTACCAAGGTAGATGGGATGAATAAATGATAAGTGACTATTGTGGGTTTCTCCTATGAGAAGACCCTGCCATACACTGAAGAAAGAAGTAATTTGTAACTTCAACTCCTGTTATAACCACTTGCAGAAACATTTTGGTGACATTCTGATTTCTTGTAATATGTTAATAATAAGTATTCTGATATAGTATTAACATGTTATATTATAGTTATTTTAATATGTTTGTATAGTTTCTTATACTGATAAAAATTGCCATTTTTCAAGATATATACTTTGTCAGCATTTTTAATTATTTGAAATTCTGCAACAAAAAAATGGTATGTGATTGAGAAAATTAATTTCAGAGAATTCCAGAAAATTCAGATTCAGTGTTTACAAGTGAATTATTTTCCCCTATTCTGGTTTCTAGTGCAAAATAATGTCCTATGAAACAATGTAAATCCCCTGATAAACAATACCACTCTAATTTTTTTAATAGTAATAAAAAGGACACTGTATCAAAGGCTCTAGAGATATCTAAATATAGTGAATCTAACTGGTGCAATTTTTGAAATCATGTGTTATATTGTCAATGTGCATCAACAAATAAGATTCTGTTGACTTATTGGCTTGAAAACCATGTTTGCAGGGTGAAAAAATCTTCCTCTCCAAAAAACAAATTTAGCCCAAATAATCTTTTTTAAAAATCTTTGCAAAAGGTGATAAAATTGAAATTGGGCAGTAATTTATCATAATGGCCCTCAATCCCCTTTTAAAAATAGGCAGTACATAAACGGTCCTTCAAATCTTAGGAACAGTCTGAGTTTGTAGGCATAAGGTAAGAAACTCTGCTAGGATAGGTAATATCAAATCACAGTAAGCCTTGATTAGTACTGAAGGAATGCCACACTGATTTCAATTTAAAAACTATTTATTTCAATTAAAAACCATTGATTTTAATTTAAAAACTCCATTTTTCTTTTTCTATATCTCAATTTCTGTTAAGATACAGCCATGCCGTTCTGCACATGATAGGAGTATCTCATTCCCTATATTCTCACAAAAATTTTCACTTCTGTGTTGTATTGGAGAGAAAATATTGCAGACAGTGTGTTTTCACTTGATTTCAATATAAAAACTTCACTTTTCTTTTTGCTATATCTCAATTTCTATTAAAGCTTAAGCCATGCCAGTTTGCATATGATTGGAGTACCTCATTCTCTACATTCTCATAAAAATTTACAGCTTTATGTTGTATAGGAGAGACAATATCACACAAAGAATTTTCCTATGGATTTCAATGTAAAAACTCCATTTTTCTTTTTGCTATATCTCAATTTCTGTTAAATCTACAGCCATCCCGTTTTGCAAATGGTTGAAATACCACATTCCCTTCATTCTTCAATAAACTTATGATTCTATAATATATAGGAATGAAAATATTGCACAACGTGCGTTTTCTCACTGGTTTCAATGTTAAATCTCCATGTTTCTTTTTGCTATATCTCAATTTCTTTTAAAAATACAGCCTTGCCATTTTGCACTTGATTGGAGTACCTCATTCCCTACATTCTCACAAAAATTTAAGTTCTATGTTGTAAAGGAGAGAAAATATCGCACAAAATATGTTTTCTCATTGATTTCAAAGTAAAAACTCCATTTTTCTTTTTCCTGTATCTCAACTTCTTTTAAAACTGGAATTGCGGATGGGTCAAAAATGATCTATTTTCAATTTTAGTCAGCTGTCGTTTCTTTTCTATGAAAGATGTAAAGCTGTTCTTTCTTGACTTTTCCTAAAATAAAATGTAGTTTGTGTTTTTGCAATTAAAAAAATTACATTTTAATACTTTTTTAAATATTTGTACCACTACCTATAATAACTAATGGGTCAAAAATGACCTCCCATTAGTTTTAATGCTTTAGTTCAGTAAAATGTTGTTTTAGAGGGGTATAGAAATAGGGGTTGAAAGATATCTTTTCAATTAAAAACCTCTCATAGGCAATGACCCAGCTTAACAAAGAAATTCCTTCCCTTTTCCTGCCTATGGCAGGGTTGGGTTCCCATCTTGCCACTCTCAATGGAAACATGGGCAATATGTTGAGCATTGCTTTCCACAGCCAGGTGTCAACCACAACTGCAACCCCTATGCATATTTATTGTCAATCTCCTGTTTGCTGGGGCATTCCATTAACGCCCAGGGGGAGGTCCTATATCTAAAAATTTTTCCTTATCTACTAGTTGCAAGGTAGAGAGGGTCATTTGCAAATGACATCATACACAACATCGGACCTCAGTTTTACTTATCATCCATAAGATAGCGCACTCAGGGCCTCTCCCCTACCGAAAGCAAACCCACATCTGTCCGTTATCAAACCTAGAACTACTTATGCAGTTACCAAGCATGCTAACCACTATGCTACTGAGGTAAGTAAAGCTCCAGTTCAAAATGTGATGATTTATAGTCTAATGTTTTTATGTGGCTTTTGAAACCATACCTGGGAAAGGGATGTAATGTAACAATGGATTGTTATTTTACAAATTTGACATTATTGGACTAACTGAAACAACAAAACCAACCATTTTAGGAACTAACAAAGAAGAGAAGTGCTTGATGATGTAGCAATTATGAAAACCAATGCACAGCTTTCATTTGAAATTTGAGCTTCTTCATCTGGGTGCAATCTAAATATTTACAAGGGCAAGAAATCAAAAATTGCTTATTTGTTGAGTTCAATGCATAAAAGGCAGTGTAGTGGAAAATCACAAAAGAAGTTACCAGAAACAGTATAATAATGTATTTGAAGCAAAGTTGGGGCTGATATTTTGGACAAGATGACAATACACAATACTAGTAAAAACTGAACTAGGTGCTGGCTGTGGCAGTATAGTACAATACATTAGATTTACAATGCATCACTTCTTATATTGTAGATTGTGATGTCACAAAATAAACAAATATCTAGATGTAGGCCTTTGTATTGTCAATTTGCATGTAAGAATAAATCAAAGATTTGTTGGGGGCGTCAAACTAGGGAAAACCCTACTGGGTTAAATGTAATGATTACATGCAAAACATGGCTAATTAATACAAATTTTAAGTCAATTCTTCAAGTACAATGGAATAATTTTAATTTCTGATGTGTAGTAATGATTACTACAACTGTTTCAAAAATATTTTACTTATATTCTATCTGCATTAATGTTATAATGAATATGTAGGTCAAAAATGACCCATTAGTACTTCTAGATAAGTAAAAACCTCTGTACTTCTAGTGTTAAATCTACAGACATGCCGATTTGCTCATGATTGGAGAACCACATTCCCAACATTAAAAATAAACGTTATGATTCTATTATGTATAGGAAGGAAAATATTGCACAAACTGCGTTTTCCAATTGATTTCAATTTAAAGACCCCATTTTTTTTTGCTATATCTCAATTTCCATTAAAATTGAAACCATGCCGTTTTCCACGTGATTGGAGTACCTCATGCCCTACATTCTAACAAAATGTGCAGTTCTATGTTGTATTGAGAGAAAATATCAAACAAAGTGTGTTTTCCCAATGATTTCAAAGTAAAATCTCAATTTTTCTAAGTGTTATATTCAATTTCTATTTAAGCTAGAGTCAAGCCGTTTTCCAGGTGATTAGAGTACCTAAATCCATAAATTATTGCAAAAATTTGCAGTTCTATGTTTGATAGGAGAGCAAATATTGCACAAAGTGTGTTTTCCTTTTGATTTTAATGTAACACCTCCATTTTTCGTTTTCTTTATCTGAATTCTATTTAGGCAACAGCCATGCCGTTTTGCATGTTATTGAGTACCTTATTTCCTACATTTTTGCAAAAATTTACAGTTCGATGTTGTATAGGAGAGAAAATATCACGCAAAGTGTGTTTTCCCATTGATTTCAATGTAAGAACTCCATTTCTCCTTTTGCTTCATCTCAATATCTATTAAAGCGAGAGCCATGCCATTTTACACTAGATTAGAGTACTTCATTCCCTCTATTCTGGCAAAAATTTGCAGTTCTATGTTGTATGGAAGAGAAAATATCACACAATGTGTGTTTTCAAATTAATTTTAATGTAAGAACTCAAATTTTAATTTTGCTATAACTCAATTTCTATTAAAGTGACAACCGTGCCGTTTTGAACATTAGGGAGTACCTTATCCCTTCATTCTCGAAAATATTTACATTTCTATGTTATATAGGAGAGAAAATATCACACAAAGAGTGATTTCCCATTGATTTCAATGAAAAAAACTCCAAGTTTCTTTTTGCTTCATCTCAATTTCTATTATAGCTACAGCCATGCTGTTTTTCACATGATTTGAGTACCACATTCCCTACATTCTTGCAAAAATCTACAGTTGTATGTTGTATAGGAAAGAAAATATCACACAAAGTGTTTTTCAATGATTTCAACAGAAAAACTTCATTTTTTTTCCTATATCTCAATTTCTATTTAAGTTACAGCCATGCCACTTTTGCACATGATTGGACTACCTCATTCCCTCCATTCTCGCTAAAGATTTACAGTTCTATGTAATATAGGAGAGGAAATATTGCAAAAAGTGGGTTTTTTCACTGATTTCAATTCAAAATCTTCATTTTTCTTATTGATATATATGAATGGCTTTTAAAGCTACAGTCATGCCGTTTTGCAAATGATATAAGTACCTCCTTTCCTTCATTTTCCCAAAGATCTACTGTTGTGTGTTGTATAGGAGAGAAAGCATTGCACAAAGTGTGATTCCTCAGTGATTTTAATTTAAAAAAAATTCATTTTTCTTTTTGCTATTTCTGAATTTCTATTAAAGCTACAGCCATGCCGGTTTGCACATGATTGGGGCACCACATTCCCAACAAGCTGCCTTAAAGTTATGATTTTATTATGTATATGGAAGAAAATATCACAGAAAGTGTGTTTTCCCATTGATTTCAATATAAAAACTCCATTTCTCTTTTAGCTATATCTCAATTTCTATTAAAGCTAGAGCCATGCCATATTGGACATGATTGGAGTACCTCATTCCCTTCTTTCTCACAAATTTCTACAGTTCTATGTTTTATAGGAGAGAAAATATCATACAAGGTGTGTTTTCCTATTGATTTCAATGTAAAAACTACATTTTTCTATATCTCAATTTCTATTAAAGCTACAGCCTTGCCGTTTTGCAGATGATTGGAGTACCACATTCCCAACATTCTGGAGAAAAGTTATGATTCTATTATGTATAGGAATAAAAATATCACACAAAGTGAATTTTCTTATTTATTTCAATATAAAAACTCCATTTTTCTTTTTAATATATCTATTTCTATTAAAGCTACAGCCATGCCATTTTTCAAATGATGATAGCACTGCATTCCCTACATTCTTTCAGAAATTTAAAGTTCTATGTATATAGGATAGAAAATATTACACAAAGTGTGTTTTCATATTAACTTCAATGAAAAAACAATTTTTTTTTGCTAAAACTTAATTTCTATAAAAGCTTCATCCTAGACGTTTTGCACAAGATTGAGTCCCTTATTCCCTTCATTTTAACAAAAATTTACAGTTGTATTTTGAATAGGAGAGAAAATATCACCCAAAGAGCATTTTGCCATTGATTTCAATGAAAAAACCATTTTTCTTTTTGCTATATAAATTTCTATTAAAGCTACAGCCATGCCGTGTTGCACATGATAGGAGTACCTCATTCCCTACATTCTTTTAGAAATTTACAGTTCTATGTTCTATAGGAGAGAAAATATCACAGAAAGTGTTTTCCCATTAATTTTAATGTAAAAACTCCAGTTTTCTTTTTGCTATACCTCAATTTGAATTAAAGCTACAGCCATGCCGTTTTCAACATCATTGGAGTACTCATTCCCTACATTCTCACATAAATTTACAGTTCTATGTTGTATAGGAGAGAAAGTATCACACAAAGTGTGTTTTTCTATTGATTTCAATGTAAAAACTCCATTTTTCCTTTTGCTATATTACAATTTGTATTAAAGCTACAGACATACCGTTTTGCACATGATTGAAGTACCAAATTCCCTACATTCTGTCAAAAATTGCCAGGTGGCAACAACACAATCATAATAAATCATTAAGCCCACATCGTCATAAGACTCTAAAAACGACTAATCAGTTCAAAAGTTCATCACTTCACTGAATAAAGTGAACACATTAACTCACAGATTAGACTTCACTCACACTATTGCTCATTACTGGAAAACTTTGTGTAAGGTCCCAACGCAACTTCTTTGTTCTTTATTTCCTGCCCTTTTCCCGTCCTTCATGAACGTCTTTTATCGATTCTTCCTTCCTTCATTCTGATGGATTTTCCTGTCTTTCGCTAATGCAGCCCTCTCTCTCTGCCGCCTAGTGGAGGCGTCAGTATAACTACTGCCCGACTGTTCTGTGACACCATTCAGCAGAGGCGTCATTCCTAACTAGAGCGTATCAACTAACAGGGCATGTGATATGGCTAGCTTGCCATCTAGTTAGGGCATCTGGCAACCCCGCACTCGGCCGTCCTGACACAGGCCGTAAAAATAAAATATAATGGCAAAGAAAAACTTCAGACAAATTACAAAGTAAATGCATGAGGGCAAAACAGGCCTAGAATAGAACTAAGCAATGCAAATGGAATAGAAGCTACAAAACAATACTAGAAAATGGTTAAACCTCATCAAAATCATTAAGAGAGGACTGCCAAGATTTCATTTAATCTTCTGATGAGGAAGTAAGCTTAGAACCTTCATGTTCTTCATCTTCTGAGTGGTATAGCGATTGCCACAGAAGGCAGGGGTCTTGTCTTGTCCTGGCTTGTCTTGGACCCATCGAATGGCAACTAGATAACCAACACTGTAAATCATGGCAGCCACTCTGTTATTGTTGAAGTTGAAGTGATTCTCCTCTTGTAACTTTGCAATTTTTAACTTGGCTTGGAGATGCAGAGTGCCATGAGAATTCTGGAATAAAGCAACACCTTATTCTTTGATCAGCTCATGAAAATGGAGATCTACATTCAGACAAATCTCTTTTCCTAGTAGCAGCTGTAAAACTCATATGTAAAACTCCGTTTTTCCTTTTGCTATATCTTAATTTCTATTAAAGCTACAACCATGCCGTTTTGCACATGATTGCAGTATCAAATCCCCAAAATTTTGGATGAAAGTATTGATTGTATTATTTATAGGATAGAGAATATCGCATAAAGTGTGTTTTCTTCGATTTTTTTTCAATATATCTCAAATCCTATTAAAGCTTCAGCCATGCCGCTTTGCACGTGAGTGGAGAATCACATTACTCACATTGTGGCTTAAATATGCAGTTCTATCATGTATAGCAGGCAAAATGCACAAAGTGCGTTTTCCCATTGCTTTTATTGGAAAATCTTCATTTTTCTTTTTCTATATCTCAATTTCTATTAAAGCTACAGCCATGCCGTTTTACACATAATTAAGGGACCTCATTTCCCACATTCTTACAAAAATTTACAGTTCTGTGTTATATATAAAAGAAAATATCACGCAAAGTGATGTTTCCCATTGATTTTAAAGTAAAAACTTCATTTTTCTTTTTGCTTTGCATCAATTTCTGTTAAAACTACAGCCAAGCTGTATCATTCGCTACATCCTCACAAAACTTTTTTGTTCTATGTTGTGTAGGAGAGAGAATATCGCATAAAGTGTGTGTTGCTATTGATTTCAATTTAAAAACTTCATTTTTCCTTTAGTGGTATCTGAATTTCTATTAAAGCTACAAAAATGTTGTTTTGCAAATAATTAGTATACCTCATTCTTAACATTCTGCCAAAAATTTTATATATCTCATAAATTTTTCATATTGATTTAATAATAAAACTCCATTTTTCCTTTTCCTATAAATCCATTTCTATTAACGCTACAGCCATGCAGTTTTGAACATGATTGGAGTACCACATTCCCTACATTCTTTCAAAAATTTGTAATTCTATTATGTATAGGAAAAGAAGGCGCAAATTGACTTTTTTCCATTGATTTCAATGGAAAAACTTCAATTTTCTTTTTGCAATATCTCAGTTTCTATTAAAGATACAGTCATGCCGTTTTGCACAGGATTGGAGTACCACATTTATGAGAGAGTTAATTTTTGGCAGCTTTCACCCGTCCAAATCTGAATCTTTAAAAACTGACATATTTCTACTGCACTGTTTTGTTTACACACTGTGTCATTATCTACATGAAGGGTTCTACATATTAGAATATGGCAATATATATTTGTTGCACGTTATCAATAGTTCTTTAATTTAAAAATCTGATTGGAAAATGTTAGGAGTATTTTATTTTAATGTGACATCATATTTTCTACACAATACTTACGTATCTCATTTTGAGTTACTACGAAAAGTTCTATTAGTATCTTTTTGGCATCAATGGGATGTAACTGGTATAATAAACTAAATACATTCTCCATAGAGATTTGCAAATTTAACAATATAAACCCACAAAGAGATGTTAGCTGCTTGGAATGTGACTGGTGGAGTGGATAACTAGAAATATAACAGTGCATAAGGATTAGAAGTTCCATGTAGTAATCTTCACAACAGCAATAAATAATTGATAAAATTTGGAAAAAAAAGTTAAAATCTGCAAACAGTAGGTCACTTTCATAACATTCTATAATTTAAATCATCATTGATTATTATTTAAGATATCAGAATGTCGTTGAAAAGGTTTTTGTAGTTATAATAGTACACAATTCATTATGATAACATTGATTATTGCTTAAGTTATTATTGATTATTATTTAAGATATCAAAAAGTTTTGCAGATCATGTTGTTGATAAGGTTTTTGTAGTTGTGATAATACACAATTGATTAATTGCAAAACAGCAATCAAATTTCAGTTTAAGAACGTTAATTTTCCAATGGTCATACCATGTTTAAAGCCCCTGTTCTTGTCTGGTTATTGCAGAAAAGCAATATTGGGCCGGGGTGGTACTAAAGATGGGTGGCCACTTAGCAATTCCTGGTGCTATTGTCTGATTTTCTTTTCGCATTTTTTTGTTATTTTTCCACATCATTAAACTGTTAGAGTTTCTTGCATGTGGAAATATATGCATTTTACTTTAATAAGGATGAATGGAGAAATCACATTAGGATCTTGAAATTATTTTAATAAGAAAGCTGTATTCCTAAAGTAAATGCTGTCACATTATTGTAATAGGTTAAAATATAAAGAGCGATTTGCAGCATTGCATTATAATGCTTTGTTTGAAAATGAAGCATATATAATAAAAACACACAGATATTATTTATTTCAGAAAAATAATAAGAAACACAAATGTGATTTGAGCAATAATGTAATAAACGTACAATCTACAGTGCTATTTCCTTCAAATTTTGAGGAATGGTACCAATGAGGATCCCATCAGTGAGTGAATTGGTGATTTTTGCATAGTACAGAATGCTCATTAATCTGCATATGCAGTTGAATCCTCTTATTTAAAATATCAGAAAGTTGTGCAAATCAGGTCGTTGATAAGATTTTGTAGTTGTAATAATACAATATTGACTAATTGTGAAACAGCAATCAAATTGTAGTTTAAAGACATTATGTGTGCCAATGGTCATACCATTTTGAAAGCACCAGTTCTTGTCTGGTAACTGCCACTAAGTAACATTGAGCCAGGGTAGTACTGAGATGGGTGACTTCTTAGGAATTTCTGATGCTATTGACTGATTTGAATATGACATTTCTTTTGATATTTTCTCACATCATGTACTTCAATAGGGATGAATGGAGATAACACTTTGGGATAAGGATATTGTTTTATTGAGAAAGCTGTATGCCAAAAGTGAAAGCTGTTACATTATTGTAAAATGTTAATACACACTGATTGAGTTCAAACATTGCATTATGCTGCTTTGTTTGAGAATGAAGCATGCTTAATAGAAAAACCCAGCAATTATTTGTTTCATGATAATCATAACAATGATTCATTACATTGATTCATGCAATAATGATATAAAAGTCCAATCTACAATGTTATTTTTTTCTAATTTCAGGGAATCTGTGATTTTTGCATAATGCAGAATGCTCATTAATCTGCATATATTGTTGAAGTCAAGGCATAATTGTTTTACTTCACCACTTCTATGTGCCACTAAGCATGGTAATATATTGGCTTTTCTTTGGATCATACTAATCTTAGGATGGTGTTTTTGCAGGTTGTTAACAAGCTTTTCACAGTCTTTACTCTTAATGTACACATAAGTTATTTAGCAGGGAGAGAATTTCTGGCAGAATTCACCAATCCAAAACTGCATCTGAAAAACTGAAATATAAGTACTGCACTTCTTTGTTCACACACTCTATCATTACTAAACTGAACGGTTCTAAATATATGAATAATCTCTAAATATATGAATAATATCTAAATATGAATAATATCTATAATATGAATAATATGAATAATATGAATAATATCTAAATATATGAATTTTAGTTTAAAAATCTTATTGGAAAAGGTTTGGAGTATTTTATTCCTATGTAACATCATATTTTCTACACTATTCTGAAGTATCTCATCTTGTTTTTCTAAGAGCACTATTAGTATCTTTTGGGCATCAATGGGATACAACTGGTATATTGGACTAAATACAATCTCCACTTAAAGATTTTGGGCTGTTTGTAAAGATACTGGGGGAGGGAATAACTAGAAACTTAACAGTGAATGGGGAGGAGAAGTTTCATGCAGTAATCTTCAGAATAGAAATAAATAAGTGATGAAATATGGAAGACAAAAAGATAGAATCTGAAAAGAGAAGGCTATTTGCAAAACATTCTATAATTTAAATCATCATTGTCTCTTATTTTAAATTTAAGAAAGTTGTGCACTTCATGTCGTTGATAAGGATTTCGAAATTGTAGTAATAAATAATTCATTAATTAGGAAAAAGCATTAAATTGACGTTATGTTTCCCAATTGTCATGCAATGTTAACTGCAGTTGGGCCAATGTAGTACTGAGTTGGGTGATTGCCTAGAATTTCCTGTTGCTATTTGTTAATTTGCATTCATCATTTCTTTTGTTATTTTCTCACATCATGAAACTTTTACAGTTTTTTGCATGTGAAATTTCATGCATTTTAATTCAAGGGGGGTGATTGGAGATAACACTTTGTTATCAGGAAATTGTTTTTTTTAGAAAGCTGTATTCCTAAAGTGAATCCTGTTTCATCATTGTAAAATGTTAAAATACACAGATCGATTTCCAATATTGAAACTTTATGCTTCGTTTGAAAAAGATGCATATAAATAAAAAAAAGCAATTATTTATTTAAGAAAATTCTTCACAGACACAAAAGTTATTTGTGCAATATTGAAATAATCAAATGTTGGGAAATGTGCACAAAGCTCAGTAATGTGCAAATACTTTTTCATTCAATACATGATATGAGTTTTACTTCTTAGCTCCAACGTGCCACTTAGTATTGCAATGTAATGGTCTGTGCATGGGGTCACAATACTAATCCTGGGGTGGTGTATTGCAGATTCTGAAACAGCCTTTCACAGTCGTTACTATTAATGAACACATTAGTTATTTATCAGGGAGTGAATTTTCAGCAGCTATCACCAAACCAAATCTGCATCTTAAAAACTGACATATAAGTACTGCACTTTTTTTTATTCACACACTCCATCATTACAAAGGTGAATGATTCTACATTTTTGAATTTTGCAACATTTATTCATTGCATTTTATCATCAGATTTTTAATTTAAAATCTTATTGCAAAAAGATTGGAGATTGTTAATTGTTATCTAACATAATGTTTCCTACACAATAGTTATGAATCTTACCTGGAATTAGTAAAAAGAGCACTGTTGCTATCTTCTTAGCATCAATGGGATGTATCTGGTATATATAGTTGCAGGTTCTGAACCAGCCTCTTACACACACTTCTCTCAAAGTGATTTGATAAATATCGAAATAATCCAATTTTGGGGAATGTGCAGAAAGCTCAGTAATGTGCAAATACCGTTGTATTCAATACATGATATGAGTTTTATTTCTTAGCTCCAATGTGACACTTAGTATTGCAATGTGGGGTCAC
>JAAFCE010009127.1:18071969-18094967 GCA_013389805.1 Trigoniulus corallinus | reverse complement strand
ATTCTACATTTTTGAATTTTGCAACATTTATTCATTGCATTTTATCAACAGTTTTTAATTTAAAATCTTATTGGAAAAATATTGGAGATTGTTAATTGTTATCTAAAATAATGTTTACTACACAATAGTTATGAATCTTACCTGGATTTAGTATAAGGAGCACTGTTGGTATCTTCTTGGCATCAATGGGATGTATCTGGTATATATAGTTGCAGGTTCTGAACCAGCCTCTTACACACATTACTTGTAATGTACACTCAGGGAGTAAAATTTCTACAGAAATCTGAATTATTATCAGTCATCATTGCCTCCATTATTACCAAGGAGACGGGTTATAGATATATTAATTTTGCATCATTGATTCATTGCATATTACGAATTGGATTTTCATTTTGCAAATGTTATTTGACAGGTTTTGGAGTTTTTCAATTCTCATCAATCAGAATAATTTCACAATAATAATTATGAATTTTACCTGGATTTAGTTTTAGGAGAACTGTTGGCAATATGTTCACATCTCTGGAATGTAACTGGTGTATTGGGAGTAATAGGGTTTATGGGGAGGTGATAACTAGAAATTTAATAGTGGGCAGGGAAGAGAAGTTATGCAAAGTAATTATTACTATAGGAAAAAATATGTTTGTGATTAAATATAGAATACAAAAAGTTAGAATCCCCAAACAGTAGGCTGCTGGTATTACCTTCTATAATTTAAGTCATCATTGCCTGTTAATTAACATATCAGAAATTTAAGCACTTCAATTTGTTGATATTGAATTTGCAGGTCTTATAATGCAAATGTGGTCACGTATCATAGAACTCTCCTTGCACAATGCTACCTAATAGCTGTGATGAGTTGAGATCAGATTTTTGAACCTGGAATACTTCCTTAATAAATTTATGTCATATTATCAATACTAAATATACCTTATGATGAAATTCAAGTGCTCAACATTTTGATATATTTATGAAAGGCAATGATAATTCACTGTACACAGATTAGTTCAAGTGGCTGATGGGGATCTTTATTTTTCACATTACATCTCATCAGTTTGAGTGTGTTATTTTATGCTCTTGTTGTAGTGTGGATTATCTTACTCCTTCCTGACTCCACAATATTTATAAATGTCACCAGCACCTGGTACTATTTTAATGGCCCACCTGTTTGCCTTGGATGGAGATACACAACTAAGCTCCACACAAATATATGTAATGCTTGATATATAACCTTTGCATGACCTTTGAAAAATACCCATCATTAAATTTGACTTCTACTTTTTAATGTGTTTATTCAACATTACTATAAATTTAAAATACTGGTGCACAACTTGAAGTAGTCCTCTTGTCTTCTGCTGTTGTTGCTTTAGTGGTTTATGATTCCTCCAAGATTCACCTCTTATTTATAGGTGTGCTCTGTAACATCCACTATTCTAAATGCCTACCTGTCATTAATAGATGCAAAGAGAAACCCAGAATCAACTTTACTCTAAATTCATGTGACATAAGATAAATAAGCATCTTTTCATTTCATCTCTCAGCTTTATCTCAATCATACCAAAAGAAAAAATTCAAAATATAGCTCAATACCAAATCATAAAAATCATACAAAATATGGCAAAATGTTTTTGGTTTTGAATAGTGCACAATCTGTGGAATGAGAATGTAAATTGAAGTAGCAGGAGTTTTACAATGAGACCCTCAAATAAAAAAAACTGAATTGATCGTGCAAGTTGCAAATAAGTAGTCTTTTGTCTTCTAAAACAAACAGAGGACAAGTAATAAATAAGCATTTGAGATACAGCTATTTTGGCTGCCAGCTGCAAAATTTTCACTCCCCAACCGACTGCTCAATTGTATACGTTTCAGCAGAAAGATTGTAAGGATCTATGAAATCATCAATAACCCATTGTCATGTTTAGCAATTTCATCAGCAGGGAGTTATTTATTACAAGACTTAGAGACACATATGGACTGAAACCAAAACTAGCGTCTGATGTTACAGTTAATTTTATTTGCATATGACTGACACTGTATATTCAGCCATGTGTAGGTGAAGAAAATTCCTCAATGTTATTGATGGAATGTGTCCATGAATGCAAGATAAACGATGGTTAATAATAGCGAATGCATATTTTTTCGGTAACCATTTGTTAATAAATGCTATTCAATACCCCCCATCTATCAACTGTTAATGTCAAGTATTGAAATTTTCCCAGAAACTTTTGGGAAATAAGATTATAGAATGATACAAGAAAGGCGACTGTTTATTCAAATATTGCAAAAAGAATTTGTGTGTGTTATGAATTATGTGAAATATGAAATGCATTTTATCAAAGAACATATTGTAAAAAAGAATTTGCTTTCAACACTGAACGTTATTTCTGTTTTGTATCAACCCAACGTTATATAAACTTTGACTGTTCCCCAAGGTGTATCTTATATTCATTATTAAGCAGAACCCATAATACTGAAAAGAGGTAACAAAATAATGAAAAGTGACTAAGTATAGAAAACATTGATGTTTTCCAACAACATTGAGTTATGACCACAATTGTTTCTAACAGTCCAGTCATAACATGATTTGTTTGTAAGTTGAGAAGCTATATGCTCAGTACTATACATGTTATCATCATCCCCACACCCTTCTCCATCTCCTGGCTACCAGTCCCCAGATATTCGACCATGCCTCCATTATTGACTCCAAAACCTTTCCAACATCAGCAAATATCAAGCATTAAGGGGCCCATTCTCCTACTCCTTTCTGCAGATCATCAATGCAGACAAAGGCTTGGAATTTCTTGAACTGTAATGCTTTTCTTTCATTATGTTTGTATATTTTATATCATTGAAACAGTGCAATGCAAGTCCAAAAAGGAACAGGTGGTACAAATAGCCATCATTGTGATAGATATGAATGGTGGTATGTTGATGACAGTTAGGGGTGGATGAATGGAATTCTCAGACCTGACCAAACCATGGGCTGGGGAGGGTGTGAGGTAGATGATTAGTTTGTAAAATGTGATGCCATATTGCAACAATTAGTTTTCATCACTGCTGATTGGTTATGGGTCATCAGCATACCAATGCCAGCTGACAAAACTGAATAGAAAGTCGAACAAACCTAAGCTACAAAGGTTGTAAGTCAATTTCTACCTGTACCAGCAAACGATTTTCACTATTTTCATGGATTTCAGCTACATTTTAGTGTCATTGAAGGCATAGATCAGTAGTGAAGTTCAAAGTAATTTTTAAGTTGAAGATGTAAGTTTAGATGCATTGTGTTTATAGAAGTTGAGAAATGTGGCAAAAATGAGTGCAAAGACTACAAGCACCAGAAATTAAAAAATATCACATTTTGCCTGAATGTGCAAATGTGGAAATTGCATTTGACAGCTTTTCCAATGCTATTTATGCCACACGTATACCACTGTGAAACTCTGTGGAATATTTCTTTCTATTCATTCTGGCAATAAGTTAGCACACTCTGATGCACAGAAGTGAAAAACACCTTACTTTCAAAACTCTCACTTTGTGTTTAATCAATATGTTTGAAACTCTAATAATCTGAAAGTTCAAACTTTTCATCAACAACAAAAAACAGTAACACATCGTAATTTTAGCAGTAGGGAGATGCAAGAAAACATGTGTAATGATTATAAGTTCTGGAAATTTTAAAACCTCACCATTTCTCTCAATGTTTATGAATGAGAAATGTGTCTTGCAGTTTTTTTGAGTTGAAGCAATAACAACACCGCTTTTCATTAGCATGTACTTTGACGTTGTATGCATTCTAGTAGGGATTTAGCCTTCTAAAATTCAAGAAAAAAGTTAATTCTCACATGATTTTCAAAGCAAAAACATCTTTGTTTGAAATTTGACACTTTTAAACTTCATAATAATATTGCACTGCATTAAAAAAGTATTGAAATGTAAAAATGAAACGAATTGACTAAAAGTTCTGGAAATTGTAAAATATAACATTTGGCCTGTAAAAGAAGGTGTGGAGCTCTGGTTTGATATGCTATGTAATGATAGTGGTTTAGGGAATAAGCCAAGCAGCTATAACAGTGTATGATAACGGATGAAGAAATAAGCAAAAAAGCCATTACAGCTATGCCGTTTTGAAACAGAGAGATATACAACAGTGTTAAAATTCTGGCAATGTATTTACCTTCTCTGATGTACAGTAGAAAAATGCAAGCAAAATTTCACATTACACAGGATTTTAAGTGAAAATCATAACGTTTTTTATCAATGTTCTTATGGCACATTAAAGATACAGGTTAAAAGCTTTCTAATTATTTGAAATCCTTTTATTCTTTTCCCCTGGGAGTCATTCACATACATCGTTGATTGTGTCATTGTAGTGGAGAAATGTAGGAGAAGAAATGTAATCAGTGAAATTTATGTTACTTCAAATGTTTAGCCTTTTCTCTTCATAATTGTGTATGGGAAATTTGTTTTACTTTTTTTATTCTTGATCATTGCTACACCTATGCTACTTTCCTGCAGCATAAAGTATAACATGTGTAATGACAATGATTAGTGTACCACATTGCTTACATTCTGACAAAAATTTACAGTTCTATCCTGTATAGAAGAGAAAATAATGCAGAGAGTGTGTGTTTCCAATAATTTTAATGGCAAAACTGCATTTCTTTTCACATATCTTAATATCTATTTAAACTAAAGCCATGATGTGTTGCACATGGTAGAAGTAGCGCATTCCCTACATTGTGGTAAAAATTTACAGTTCTATGATTTATAGGAGAGAAAATCCTGCATGTCAAGTGTTTTCTCATTGAGTTAAATGGAAAAACTTAATTTTTCCTTTTATCTATATCTTAATTTCCATTTGAGCTACAGCCGTGCCGTTTTGCACATGATTGGAGTACAACATTTCCTACATTCTGGACAAACTTTAAAGTTCTATCATGTCCAGGAGAGAAAATAATGTGGAATGCGTGTTTTACCTGTTTACTTCAATGGAAAAACTTCATGAATTTTTTGAAAAATCTTAATTTCTATTAAAGCTCCAGCCATGCCATTTTGCTCAGAATTGGATTTCCACATTACCATTATTCTGGATAAAGTTTGCAATTCTATCATATGCAGGAGATATTGTGTTGATGAATATTAAAAATGAGTCACACAACTGGCATGTATGTGGAGATTTAAAAATGATAGGCAAGCCTCTTGGTTAGATGCAGGCTATACAAAAATGATTGGGACAGTAGAGAAAAAGAAAGCACTGAGTGAGAAAATCATAGCCAAAAAGAAAGGATCTCTAGTCACACAAAAAATGTTTCAAACAAACCATAGATTTAACCCACAATGGTAATACTTCAACCTTTACATATTAAACTGTGGATTGGATCAAATGATTGGATTAGTTTGTGGGTTGGGGATGAAGCCAGGCAGCCATAACAGGTCAACCCCTTAGGAAGCTTCCCACAGGAGATGAGGAGGTAGGTAAAATAATGAGAAGGATGGATAATTGGCAGCACCCAACGTTCTTTACAAACCACCCAAGTTGGTATTGATTTGGGTATGCACTGCTTAAATTCAGGGATCAAATGAGGATGGGTGTCTCAACTCAACTTGACCACACTGATGAAACAGTTTGTCAAAATATTGCACACAGATGGAACCTGCTTTCAATATCTTGCAAAGCATTTTTCAAGCAGGGTTTTTTTGGCCTCAAATTCCCAAACCCTTGATTTGAGGATTCTATGAATAAAACTAAACAATTTGCATGGATTATATTTAAATCTGTTGTTTAAGGCTTCTTATGAGACAAGAAGGGCCAAAAGTACCAATAATAAATGGAGACCAAGCTTTAAAAGTTGAAGAAACTTGAATTATGATATGACTGTTAAATTGTTCCTTCAACACTCTCATTTTAAATATTTCCCAACCTTCCAGATTTTAGTGAGGAGAATGGTCAAAGATTTAATCAAGATATTAAAGAGATGGAACAGAGGTACCAGGGAAGGTGGAATTCTAACATAATAGCAGAATACTGCTGGAACCTTGAATGAGAGTACAAAAAGCAAGGAGGTCAAAGAAAGGGAAGGTTGAAGTAGAATAAAAGTATTTCAAATCCCTTTCTCACCAAACCATTTTCTATTATTGAAAGAAATCAGAATTATATATTTAATTTTAACATTCCACTAAGCTTTCACTACTTTGTTTGATTTCCAAGAAATCAAACAAAGTTCAAGTAACTTGAAAAAATTACTAGCAATTTATAAAAAAATCTGTATGATACTTTGAAAAACTAAACCTTTATTTTAAATCAGCAGGAAAATCGATTCGGGATCAGCTGAAATCCTGCAATCTTCAGAAATAATTTTTTCAAAATCAAGCATTGTGTAATTTTTATTTTTCGTTTTGCTATATCTCAATTTCTATAAAAGCTACAGCCATGCCGTTTTACACATAACTGGAGAACCACATTCCCAACATTCTGGCAAAGATTTACAGTTCTATTATGTATTGGAGAGAAAATATCGCACAAAGTGTATTTTTCCAATGATTTAAATGGAAAATCCTCATTTTTCTTTTTGCTATAGCTTAATTTCTATTAAAGATACAGTCATGCCGTTTTGCAAATGATTGGAGTACCACATTAACTACATTCTAGCGAAAATTTACAGTTCTATCTCATAGAGGACCGAAAATATCGTACAAAGTGTGTGTTCCCTTTGCCGTTTTGCACATGCTTGGAGATCCACATTTCCTGCATTCTGGCCTAAATTTAGAGTTCCATGATATATAGGAGAGAAAACAGCTCACCAAGTGTGTTTTCCCATTGATTACAAAGGAAACACTCCTTTTTTCTTTGTGCAACATCTCACTTTCTAATAAAGCTAAAGCCATGCCGCTTAACCAATGTTTGGAGCTCCACATTCCCTACCATCTGTCGAAAATTCGCAGTTCTATCATGTATCAGAGAAAAAGTAATGCACAAGTGTGTTTTCCCATTGATTTCAATGGAAAAACATGATTTTTTCTTTTGCAATAGGTCAATTTCTATAAAAGCCTCATCAACGCCGTTTTTCAAATAATTGGAGTACCACATTATCTACGTTATGGAAAAAATTTACAGTTCAATGATGTATGGGATAGAAATCATTGTACAAAGTGTGTTTTCCCATTGATTTAAATTGACAACATTTTTCTTTTTGCTATATCTCACAATCTATTAGAGCAACAGCGATGCTGCTTTGAAGATGATTGGAGTACCACATTCCTAAAATTCTGGCAAAAATTTATGGTTTTACTATGTTTACTTCATTTTTCTTTTTGCTTTATATTTTAATTTCAATTAAAGCTACAGCAATGACGTTTTGCACATGATTGCAGTAACACATTCTCTTAATTCAGGCAAAGTTTACAGTTCTATCATGTATAGAAGAGTAAATGCACAAAGTGTAGTTTCAAATTGATTTTAACAGAAAAACTTTATTTTTCTTTTTGTTTTATCACTATTTCTATTAAAGCTAGAGCCATGCCGTTTTGCATATCATTGGAGTACCACATTTCCTAAATTCTGACCAAAATTTACACTTCTATCATGTATAGGAGGAAAAATGCACAAAGTGTGGTATCCCATTGATTTCAAAGAGAAAACTTCATTTTTTTGGCTATATCTCAATTTCCTTTAAAGCTACAGCCATGCTGTTGAACCACGTTGATTGGTGAACCACATTCCCTACTTTCTGGCCAAAATTTAAAGTTCTATCACGTATAGAAGATAAAACGCTGAAAGAGTGTTTTACCATTGATTTCAATGGAAAAACTTAATTTATCTCTTTGGTATATCTCAATTTCTATTAAAACTACAGCCATGCTGTTTTGCTGATGATTGGAGTACAACATTCCCTACATTCTTGCAAATATTTACTGTTCTATGATGTACAAGAGAGAAAATATTGCACAAAGGTTGTATTCCCATTGATTTCAAAGAAAAAACTATATTTTTCTTTTTGTTATATCTCAATTCCTTTTAAAGCTAATGCCATTGCCATTTGTGCGTTTTTCACATTATTGGAGTATCACATCCCCTACATTTTGGAAAAATTTATTGTTCCAGCATGTATAGGACAGAAAACGCATAAAGTGTGTCTTAACATTGATTTCCATGGAAAAACTTCTATTTCTGTTTGCTATATCTCAATTTCTATGAAAACTACAACCTTGCCGTTTTCCACATCATTGGAATATTACATTCCCAACATTCTGGAAAATAGTTACAGCTCTATTATGTATATGAAAGAAAATTTCACACAAAGTGTGTTTTTCCTTGGATTTCAATGGACAATTTCAGTTTTTGATTCTGCTACATCTCAGTTTCTATTAAAGCTAGAGGTGGCTGCTTTGCACACGATTGGAGTACAATATACCATATTTGGAGTTCTATGTTGTATAGGAGAGAAATAATAAAAAATATGTTCTATCAAGTATAGGCAAGAAAATGGACAAAGTGTGTTTTCCCATTGATTTCAAAAGAAAAGTTTCATTTTTCTGTTTGCTTTACCTCAATTTCTATTACAGCTATAACCATTCTGTTTTGCACATGATTGGAATACCACATTAGCAACATTCTGGCAAAAATTTGCAGTTCTAGTTTACATAGGAGTGAAAATTTTGCACAAAATTTGTTTTCCCATTGATTTCAATTGACAAACTTTATTTATCTTTTTGCAATATTTCAATTTCTATTAAAGCTGCCATCATGCAGTTTTGCACATGACTAAAGTGCCACATTGCCTACATTCTAGCAAAAATTTATGTTTCTATGATGTCTAGGAGAGAAAATATCGCATAATGTGTGTTTTCTGATTGATTTCAAAGAAAAAACTTCATTTTTCTTTTTCAAAATTCCAATTTCTATTAAAGCTACAGGCATGCCGTTTTAAACATCATTGGAGTACCACATTCCCTACATTCTGTCCAAAATTTAAAGTTTTATCATCAGCAATGAGAAAACACACGTTGTGCGTTTTCTCATTGATTTCAATGGAAAAACTTTATTTTACTTTTTGCTATATCTCACTTTCTGTTAAAGCTACAACCATGCCGTTTTACGCAGGATCAGAGTACCACATTTCCAACTCTCTGTCCAAAAATTACAGTTCTATCATGTATAGAAGAGAATACCCACAGTGTGTTTTCCCACTGATTTTGATGGAAAAACGTCATTTTTCTTTTTGCTATATCTCAATTTCTATAAAAGCTACAGCAATGCCATTTTCCACATGATTGGAGTACCACATTCCCTGCATTCTGGCAAAAATTTACATTACTATAATGTATAGGAGAGAATAAGCCCAGAGTTTTGTTTTCGTATTGATTTTAATGGAAAAAATTCATTTTCCTTCTTGCTAAAAAGTGAATTTCTATTAAAGCTACAGCCATGCCGTTTTGTACATGATTGGTACAATCTCGCAAAAATTTAAATTTCTATATTGTATAAGAGGAAAAATATTGCTCAAAGTGTTTTTCCCCCATTGATTTCAATATAAAAAGTCCATTATTCCTTTTGCTAAATTTTAGTTTCTATTATAGCTACAGCCATGCAGTTTTGCACATGATTGGAGTACCACATTCCCTTCATTCTGCCAAAAATTTGTTTTTCTATTATGTATAGGAAAGAAGATATCGCACAAAGTGTGTTTTCCCTTTTATTTCAATGGAAATGCACATTTCTTATAGCTATATCCTTATTTAAGTTAAAGCTACAGCTATGCCACTTTGCACGTGATTGGAGAACCACATTCTCAACATTCTGGATAAAAGTTTTGATTCTATTGTGTATAGGAATAAAAATATCACAAAAATTGTGTTTCCCTTTTTCATTTTCATATATCTCAATTTTTATTAAAGCTACAGCCATACCATTTTGAAGATGAATGGAGCACATCATGCCCTACATTCTCAAAAAAATTTAGAGTTCTATCTTATTTAAGAGAAAATATTGCACAACGTGTATTTTTCTTTATGCTGTATCTCACGTTTTATTTAAGCTGCAGCAATGCTGTCCTGCACATGATTGGGGTATTACGTTCCCTACATTCTCACAAATGTTTACAGTTCTATGTTGTATAAGAGAGAAAATATTGCACAAAGCGTGTTTTTCTATTGATTTCAATGGAAAAACTTCAATTTTCTTTTTGCTATATCAAAATTTCTAATAAAGCTACAGCCATGACACTTTGCTCATACTTAAGGTACCTCATTCCCTACATTCTCACAAAAATTGTAATTTCTATGTTGTATTTAATGAGAAAATATTGCCCAAAGCATGTGTTCTTATTGATTTCAATGTAAAAACGCCATTTTTCTTTTTGCAATATCTCTATTTTTATTAAAGCTGCAGTGATACCGTTTTGCACATCAATGGAGTACCACATTCCTACATTATGTCCAAAACCTGCAATTCTATCATATATATCAGAGACTATATGCACAAAGTGCTTTTTCCCATTGATCTCAATGGAAAAACTCAAATTTTCTTTCTGCTAGATCTCAATTTCTATTAAGCTACACCAATGCCGTTTTGACATGAATGACGTATCTCATCCCCAACATTCTGAATAAAACTTATGTTGCTATTTTGTGTAGGAAAGAAAATATCGCAAAGTGTGTTTTCCCATTCATTTCAATGTATAAACTCCATTTCTCATTTTTGTATATCTCAATTTCTATTAAAGCAACAGCCATGCCATTTTGAAAATGATTGGAGTACCTCAGTCATTGCATTCTCACAAAAATTTACAGTTCTATGATGTATAGGAGGGAAAATATCACACAAAGCGTGTTCTCCTATTGATTTCAAGGTAAAAACTCCGTTTTTCTTTCTGCTATATCTCAATTTCTATTAAGTTATGCAATGTCGTTTTGCACATGATTGAAGTACCTCATTCCCTACCTTCTTGAATTATTTACAGTTCTGTGTTGCATAGGAGAGAAAATATCGCACAAAGCGGGTTTTCCCATTTATTTCAATAAAAAAACTTCATTTTTCTTTTTGCTATATCTCAATTTCTATTAAAGCAGCAGCCATGCCATTTTGCATGTGCGTGAAATAGCTCCCTCACTATATTCTAGCAAAAATTGGCTTTTTTTATGTAGTATTGGAGAAGAAATATCGCACAATGTGTGTTTTCTTATTGATTTCAATATAAAAACTCCATTTTATTTTTGTTATATCTCAATTTCTCTTAAATCTACAGCAATTCCGTTTTGCACATGAATGGAGTACCGCATTCGAAACATTCTGTATAATATTTATGATTCTATTATGTATAGGAAAGAACATATTGCACAAAGAGTGTTTTCCTATTGATTTAAATGAAAAATCGCTGTTTTTTTGCTATATCTTAATTTCAATTAAAGCTACAGCAATGCCGTTTTGCACATGATTGGAGTGCCATATTCCATACATTCTCGCAAAAATTTACTGTTTTATGTGTTTTAGGGGAGAATATATCGCTAAAAGTGTGTTTTTCCATTAATTACAATGTAAAAACTACATTTTTCTTTTTGCTATTTCTCAATTTATATTAAAGCTGCAGCAATACCGTTTTACACATGATTGGAGTGTAGTGTTTCATGTTTGGCATGCACGTGCTGCCATCTCTATCTTGTTGTTCTGTGGAGAAAAGAGAACGTGCATCCTTTCCTTAGCTTTTCAATTGGTCCTCCTTTGAATTAATTATTCGAATTTGATATTGTTTAAATTTGAATAATTAGAAGATTTTATTTTTAAGCTCAACAGCAATTATTATTTTGAAATTTTAGAGTGTTTTTCTGTATGCAAACTGAATGGAATCATTTCTTAACTAATGCCGTTTGGACCGATGACGAAGTTTAATGCCTTCCACCTAAGTTTAATTCTCATTATTTAACCTTGATCCTTAATATTTCTACAGTAATAATTACATTATTTATAATAATAATTACATAATAAATACATAATAATTACATTATCGCAAGAGTTTCATTTAATTAAGTTTTTCAAAACATTGAAATTCCTTACACTGAACTGAAAACAAATTTTGAGAAATCATTTAAAATTACTACAAGGATTTAAACAAAAATAGCCTTCTTCTACATTGGAGGCCAGAAGTGATCCCTTGCCTCTATTAATTTCTCAAATGAAATTTAATTTTTCAACTAAAATTTAATTTCTAATCTGGAATTTATTTTTTCAACTGAAATTTCATTTTTTTTTCAACTGAAATTTCATTTTTTTCAACTGGAATTTCATTTTTTTTAAGTGAATATTTCATTTGTGTTCAATGGAGTATTTCACTCTCTCAGAAGAATACATTCTTAATAGAGAGATTTCTAAATAGTTATTAAGGTTTGGATTAATGGATATTATGATATTCATTAATTTTTTGCCTGTTCATCTTGTGTGGTCAGCCTTGTGGTTCAAGTAGTCTCAGCATTTCACAGAAGACCTTTGATATTGTGTGTCTTTTTAAAAAAATAACATTTCAATAGGAAATATGAGAAGATCTGTGATGGTAAGGTCATATTGTCCTCATTTTTAATATAAGGATCTCAAATTACAAATGGAAGGAACCAGCCAAAACCCTTATCTGGGATTTACAGCTGCATCTGAGGATGACAGTGATCTCAACGTAATTCAGCATGCAGGTCTTAAATATCTCAAACTGCTAATTTTTTGGACACAAGATACAGAAGCTTGGTTTGCTGAAATTGAGCATCACTTCTGCATTTATTGAATTAGGAGCAATGCCTAAAAGTTTGATATGTCAGTACATGCCTTACTGCCAGAAATAATATCAGATGTAAGAGATCTCATTTTAAAACCTCCCGTTAGGTATGCCTATGAGACCCTAATAAGAGCTGTCACCCTGATGAGTTCCCCAACTCAGCAACAGAAGTTGAAAAAACTTTTAACCAATTTATAGTTAGGGGACAGGAAACCTACCCAGTTGTTGTTACATATGCAACAACTGGCCAGATGTGGTGCACAAATTCCAGACAATTTGCTACTTCTAAAGGAATTATTTATATCTAGATTGCCAAAACAAATTAGAGTAATTTTGACAACAGCTGATTTGTACACTCCTCTGGAGAAACTCGCAGAAATGTCAGATAAAATAATGGAAGTGTTGGATCCATCTATCCAACATCTCAACTCCATTGCTTCAACAAACAACATCTCATTTGTTTTTCCAGACAGTAAATCTGAAAATGCAAAATTATAGCACCTTAGTGATAGGCTATCTGTCTTCACAAAAAAAACTTGAACACCTCAGTCTTAAGGTGCATTCTTTGTCATTAGATAATCGTCATTTTACCGTTCTCACTCTTGATTTCGTTCAAGGAGCCGTTCAGTACAGGACACTAACACTTAAATCAATACCTGCCGGTACCACAAGACTTTTGTGAACAAGGCCTGAAAATGTATACCCTCTTGTTCAGCCAGCCATAAAAACGTGTAGGGCGATCTTCTGTTGAGGTGTGGTATAATCCAGGCCACAAATACAATTATCTCCTTTTCATCAATGACATCAACAGTCATCAGACTTTCGTTGTGGAAACCGGAGCAGAGTTATTGTTCTACCTAAATCATGCATTTTCGCTCAGTGACATGAAATTATATGCAGCGAATCAAACAGTGATTAAAACCTTTGGTTTTTTTCACACAACATTAGATTGAGGTTTAAGGCGGTCTTTTCCCTGGTCCTTTGTTGTTGCAGACATTCTGCATGCCATTCTTTGAGCCGATTTTTTGGCTCACTTTAATCTGACGTTAATGTTGGTTAACACTGGCGCCATGATAAAATCATGGACCTTACTGTTTCTGGTGTGCCAGTACGTTGTCTGCACACATATCAGAAATTATCAAGCATTGGTCAGGATACAGATTTGCAGTACAGGGATCTAATTTTTGAATTGTTAGGCATAACCATCCCAAGATTATCATCTACTACCACCACCCATTCAGTAGTACATCATATTGTTACTACTGTTTGGCCACCCATCAGTGCAAATGCTAGACGTCTAGATCCAGTTAAAACTTAATGTAGCCGTAGAAGAGTTTAAGCACCATCATGAACATAGCTACTATAGACCCTCTGCAAGTCTATGGTCAAGCCCACTACACCTTGTCAGTAAAGGTGACAAATGGTGTGTAGTAGGTGATTTTCGTGCACTAAATGCATGCACGGTTCCCAATAGATATCCCATTCCACAGATCAAGGACTTTACTGCACAATTGCATGGAGTGTGGGTATTTCTTAAAATCGATCTGGCAAAGGCTTACCACCAAATACCAGTGGCATTAGAGGATATCTCAAACATGGCAGTTACAACACCATTCGGACTCTTGGAATATACAAGGATGCTGATTGGACTGCATAAGGCATGCGCAAACCTTTCAGCACTTTATGGATGCAGTTTTGGCCGATCTTCCATTGGTCCTCACATACATCAATGATACTCTGATTGGCAGTCAAGATGATTTTGAACACCAACACCATATACAGATGGTGTTTGAACGTTTCCATCAATATGGAATATTAATCAATGTTTCAAAGTGCATCTTTGGTGCTTAATCTCTAGAGTTTCTTTGACCCAATGTGTCACCCAAAGGCATTGCATCACTGCCAAAGAAGGTAGAAGCTATCGAAAACTTTCCACATCCAGAATCAAGGAGATAATAATACCGATTCCTCATACTAATTAGCTTCTATCACCAGTTCGTTCCTCACTGTGCTACAATTCTACAACCATTGCACGACATGCTAACTGGCAAAGGTAGTAAAAATGCATTACTTCACTGGAATGAACTATCTGACAGTGCTTTCAATCAAGCCAAGGTTATTTTGACTCACTCGGTACTTCTCTGACATCAAAATTCATCTCTGGACAATAAGATTGCCTTATTTACGGATGCCTCAAATGTGGCTGCAGGAGCCATACTTCTGCAGTTCGTTGACAACGTTTGGCAACCATTAGGTTTTTTTCGAAGTAATTCTAACTAGCAGAAGTCATGTATAGCACGCTTGGGACAGAACTGTTTGCAATATAATTAGAAGCAAAACATTTTCTTATTTCCTTGAAGGTCATCATTTGATTACTTACACCGACCATAAGCCACTCACTTTTGCTATGCACAGAAGTTTTGATAGGCGCTCTCCTTGGGAAGCTCATCACCTCGACTTTAATTCTGCTTTTACCACAGATATCCAACATATCGAAGGCAGGCAAACACAGTAGCAGAAGCCTTATCTCGTCCCACATTGCACCACCTTGAAGCATCTCAAAATCTCATGGATTTAGAAAAACTTAATGAGGAATAGCTCATCAACACAGAACTACAGGCCTTATTGTGAAATTCTCAGTCACTCCAAATTTGTCTGACTCCATTACCAGGGTAGCATGTCAGTTTATATTGTGATGTCTCCTTGGCATAAACTTGTCCTGTTATTCCTCACGTTTTCCAACAGCTGATTTTTCATACACTACATGATGTGTCTCATCCTGGTGCTACTGCCACACTCAAACTACTCACAGAACGTTTCATTTTGCCATTCATTAAATAAGATATTCGGGAATGGGTTCGATTCTGTATACAGAGCCAAAAAAGTAAAATTCATAAACACATGCATTCTGCTCCTGCTGTTTGCTCACCTCCCTTTTCACATTTTAACAAGATCCAAATAGGAACAAGATCAACAGCATCCGTTGGACCTCTACCTCCATCACAAGGTATTCACTACATATTAATGTGTACCGACAGATTTACAAGTTTTCCAGAAGCTGTAGCTATTCCAGTTTGCACTGCTTCCACTGTTGCCCAAGCCTTACAGCTTCATTGGTTTTCACGTTTTTGCATTGCTTCTACCATCACTACAGATCGAGGTCGGAATTTGATTTTCCTCCTCTTTAACTATCTGTGTGATATATTAGCCGTCAAGCACATTCGGACTACTGCATACCATCCAGTTTCTAATGATTTGATCGAGCGATTTCATAGACAGCTCAAGGCATCTTTAAAAGCTTCTGAAGATCCTCTGTATTGGTGTGTCAATCTTCCTATAATACTTCTCGCCTTACGTATTGCAGTAAAAGAGGATTTACAGGTGTCACCTGCTAAATTAGTATACAGCACGATGTTGAAACTGCCTTCTGATATTTTCATGCCCGAGTATGATACCTTAATCAGGAGTGATTTCCTCAAAAATTTGCATTAACACATGCATGCAATACTGCACCGTCCCCCATGCATTTCGATTCTGCCACACATGTTTTTATTCATGTTTGAGCTGTCAAACATAAACGCTCTATGCCTTATGAGGGTCCTTTCAAAATTCTTGTGAGACATGACAAATTTTTCACCATAGATTTACATGGTCACACTGACATTGCGTCTATAGACAGCCTCAAACCTGCATTTTTGTCTGATTATGACATTTCAGTTTCATCTACTCCTGACATAGAACACACTTTTATGGCTACAAATAACATCTCAACATTACCTTCATCTACCACTACTACACCTGTCTAGCAATCAATTACTACACATGTCTCACAATCAACTGCTACACCTGTCTCACATTCATTAACTACACCTGTCTCACAATTAACTGATAGACATGTTTGTTTCACATGTGTGCAAAACATGGTCGTTCCACCCTCAATATAGTATTAATTTCATAAGGGGGTAGTTGTAGTGTTTCATCAATTTCACGTTTGTCATGCACGTGCTCCCATGTCTGTTTTTTTGTTCTGTAGAGAAAAGGGAACGTGCATCATTTCCTTAGCTTTTCAATTGGTCCTGCTTTGAATTAATTATTTGAATTTGTTATTGTATAAATTTGAATAATTATAAGATTTTATTTTTAAGACTCAACAGCAATTCTCATTTTGAAATATTAGAGTGTTTTCCTGTATGCAAACCGAATGGGTGAATTTCTCTAGTGCTCTTATACGTAAGTTTTTTTTCATTATTTAATGTTGATCCTAAATATTTCTACAAAAATAATTACATTTTATCTATCTAAATAACTACTACATCACATGAGTTTTATTAAACAATCTTTTTACCAATCATTGAAATTAGTTACACTGAACTGAAAACAAATTTTTAGAAAAAAATTAAAATTACTATTAGGATTTAAACCAAAATTCCGTTCTTCTACATGAGTACAAAATTTTCTTCATTTTGTCGAAAATGCTTAGTTCTATAATGTATAGGAAAGAAAATATCGTACAAAGTGTGTTTTCCCACTGATTTTAACAGATAAACTTCATATTTCTTTTCTACATATCTCAATTCCCATTAAAGGTACAGCCATGCCGTTTTGCACATGAATGAGTATCTTATTCCCTACATTCTGGCAAAAATTTACAGTTCTAAATTGTACAGGAGAGAAAATATTGCACAAATTGCGTTTTCCCATTGATTTCAAAGAAAAAACTTTGTTTTCCTTTTTGCCATATCTCAATATGTATTAAATCTACAGCCATGCCGTTTTGAACATGCTTGAAGAACCTCATTACCTACATTGTCAGTTCTATCATGTATAGGATACCAAATGCACAAAGTGCGTTTTCCCATTGATTTCAATAGAAAAACTTCATTTTTCTATTTGCTATATCTCACTATCTATTATAGCTACAGCCATGCCGTTATTCACATGATTGAAATACCTCATTCCCTACATTCTCATAAAATTTTACAGTATTATGTTGTATATAAGAGAAAATACCACACAAAGTGTGTTTTCCCAATGATTTAAATGTAAAAACTCCATTTTTCTTTTTGACATATCTCAATTTCTATTGAAGCTACAGCCACGCCAATTTGCACATGTTTGGAGTACCTCATTCCCTACATTCTCGCAAAAAATTACAGTTGTATATTGTATAGGAAAGAAAACATTGCACAAAGCATGTTCTCTCGTTGTTTTTAATGTTAAAGTCTCTTTTTCATGTTGGCATATCTCAATTTCTGTTAAAACTATAGCTACTCCATTTTGCACATAAGTCAGATACCTCATTCTCTACGTTTTGAAAAAAAAAATTACAGTTGCATGTTGTAATGGAGAGAAAATATCGCACAAAGTGTGTTTTCCCTTTGATTTCAATGTAAAAACTCCATATTTCTTTTTGCTATATTTCAATTTCTATTAAATCTACTGCCATGCCGTTTTGCACATGATAGGAGTCCTCACTACAAACCTTCTCAAAAAATTGACAGTTTTATGTTTTATAGGTAAGAAAGTATCATACAAAGGGTGCCTTTCTATTGATTTTAATGGAAAATCTTCATATTTCATTTTGCTATATATCAATTTCTGTTAAAGCTATAGCCATGCCATTTTGCACATGATTGGAGTACCTCATTCCCTACATTCTCTCAAAAACTTACAGTTCTGCATTGTATAGGAGAGAAAATATCGCAAAAAGTGTGTTTTCTCATTGATTTCAATGTAAAAACTCCATTTTTCTTTTAACTATGTTGCAAATTCTACTACAGCTACCATCATGCCATTTTGCACGCAATAGTAGTACCTCACTCCATATATTTTTAAAAAATTGACCGTTTTATGTTGCATAGGAAAGAAAATATACCACAAAGTGCACTTTTCTATTGATTTTAATGTAAAATCTTCCTATTTTTTTGCTATATCTGAATTTCTATTAAATATACAGCCATGCCGATTTGAACATTATTGGAGTACCTCATTCCCTACATTCTCACAAAAATATACAAATCTTAGTTGTATAGGAGAGAAAATATCGCACAAAGTGTGTATTCCCATTGATTTCAATGTATAAATTCAATTTTTTATTTTGGTATATCTCCATTCATGTTAAAGCTAAAGCCTTAAAGTTTTGCACATGATTGAAGTACCACATTCCCTACTTTCAGACAAAGATTTTCAGTTCCAAGTTGTAAAAGAGAGAAAATATCGCACAAAGTGGGTTTCCCATTTGTTTCAGTGTAAAAATATATCTCAATTTCTATTAAAGCTACAGCTATGCCGTTTTGCACTAGATTGAAGTAATACATTCACAACATTCTGAATAAAAGTTATGATTCTATTGCGCATATAAAGGATAATATTGAACAAATTGTGTTTTCTCATTGATTTAGAAAATCTCGATTTTTCTTTTCGCTATATCTGGATTTCTATTAAAGCTACAGCTGCACAATTTCCACATGATTGCAGTAACTCAATCCCATATTCTCGCAAAATGTACAGTTCAATGTTGTATAGGAGAGAATCTATTGCATAAACTCTATTTTTCTTTTTCCTATATCTGAATTTCTATTAAAGCTACAGCCATGCCGTTTTGCACATGATTGGAGTACTATATGCCCAACATTCTGAATAAAAGTTATGATTCTAAAATGTATAGGAAACAAAATATTGCACAAATTGTGTTTTCTCATTGAATTCAATGTAAAAACTCCATATTTCTTTTTGCTATATCTCAACATCTGTTAAAGCTGCAGACATGTCGTTTTGCACATGATTTGAGTACATTAATCCCTACATTCTTTCAAAAATTTACAGTTCGATGGTGTATAGGGGAGAAAAGATTGCAGAAAGTGTGTTTTCCCATTTATTTAAATATAAAAACTTCATTTTTCTGAAGTACAACATTCCAAAATTCTGGATAAAAGTTATGATTCAATTATATATAGAAAAGAAAATATTACACAATATCAGTTTTCTAATTTATATAAATTTAAAAACTCCATTTTTCTTTTTGCTATTTCTAAATATCTGTTAAAGCTACAGCCATGCCATTTTGCAAATAATTCGAGTACCTCATCCGCTACATTCTCATTAAAAATTTACAGTTCTATGTTGTATAGGAGAGAAAAAAATCGCACAAAGTGTGTTTTCCTATTGATTTCAATTTAAAAACTCCATTTTTCATTTTGTTAAATCTCAATTGCTAATAAAGCTACAGTCATGCTGTTTAGCATGTGTTTGGAGTACCTCATTCCCTACATTCTATCCAAAATTTTTGGTTCTATTATGTGTAGAAAAAACATCAATCAAAGTGTGTTTTCACATTGTTTTCAATGGAAAAACTTTCATTTTGCTTTTTGCTATATCTCAATTTCTTTTAAAGCTACAGCCATGATGTTTTGCACATGATTAAAGTACCACATTCCCAAAATTCTGGCAAATATTTACTCTTCTATTTTATAGTGTGTTTTCTCATTGATTTCAATGGAAAAACTTTATTCTTTTTTTTGCTACATCTCAAATTCTATTAACGCAACAGTCATTCCATTCTGTAAATGATTGGAGTACTGCATTTCCTACATTCCACAAGAAATGTACAGTTCTATAATGTATTGCAAATTAAATATCGTACAAAGTGTGTTTCCTATTGATTTAAATGGAAAAACTCCATTTTTCCTTTGGGTATATGTCAATTTCTATTAAAGCTACAGTCATGCCTTTTTATGCATGATTGGAGTACAACATTCCCTACATGATGTCCAAAATCTATAGTTCTATCATGTAAAGGAGAGAAATGATTTCAATGGAAAAATGTCATTTTTCAGTTTTGCTATATCTTAATTTCTATTAAAGCTAAAACCATGCCGTCTTGCACATCATTGGAGTAACACATTCCTAACATTCTGGCAAAAATATACAGTACTACAATGTATAGGAGAGAATCTGCTCAAAGTGTGTTTTCCTAATGATTTTAATGGAAAAACTTCAGTTTTAGTTTTTGCAATGTCTAAATTTCTACTAAAGATAAAGCCATGTCGTTTTGCACAGGATTGAAGTACCATATTCCCTACATTCTTTCAAAAATTTACAGTTCTATGATGTATTGGAGATAAAATATCGTGCAAAATGTGTTTTCTGATTCATTTTAATAGAAATAATTAATTTTTTTTCTTTTTTGCAATATCTCAATTTCTTTTAAAGCTGCAGCCATGCCGTTTGGATGATTGGAGTACAACATTCCTTACATTCTGGCTTAAATTTACAGTTCTATTGTGGTGGACAAGAGACCCAATTTCCACCATGGTTTGTCAAAGTGACTTTATTAATTTGAATGAACTAAGAAGTTGCAGTATATAAATGTTTAGACAATAAAAAGGTTTTTATTGGTACCGAAGATGTGGTTATTTACTTTCATGACTAAAGTGATGAGATGATTGAAATGAGACAATCCAATTAGTATTAATATCCAATTATTGAAGAACTACTCGTGAACACGTTTTAACAGCATTGAAAATGGCAAACAACTGATTTTAGTTGATAATAATTTAAAATCAAAAATTAAAAGTTTTTAATGATGTGTTGGGATTCTAAAACTGTAAAATTTTAAATTATAGAGTTAAATGAGATGCAGTGAAGCTGCATCACAGAACGTGAGATGCAGTGAAGTTGCAATCGTATGCTGTGACACAGCATGATGTATGCATCTCACTACACTACCCGCTTGCCAGAAATAAAGCTGAGAGAGGTAGCCAAATGTACATGAGGTTATCTTGGTTGGAGGAGTTAAACGACATTATCAATGTGTAATGAATCAGGCAATTCTTAAAGGGAATCACAAACAGGATCAGTAACAGAAGCTGGTTTTAACCGATGGACTGACACAGTCATGTTTACCATTAAGATCAAGCCGAAAGTATTTGGGGTGACGACGTAAAATTTTAAAAGGATCATCATATGGTTGAATCAGAGGATGAGAAAGCGCCCCATGACGAACAAATGCATGACTAGCCTAATCCAATTTGGGAGTATGGAAAATAGAATGAGGAGGAGACTCGCAAGGAGGTACATAAAACAACGCGCACATCCATGAATTTAGCTGATCAACGAAATCAACATTCGGCATGGTACACCATTTGGAAGACCACTTGGCAGTCAGAGATTTGTCCCATAAACAGCTTCAGTGGGTGAAGATTGGAGGTCTTCCTTGATTGCACACCTTAACCGAAGCAATATAAGTGGCAGTTGTTAACAACAATGCTTATGATCTACTGAAGGATTCAAAGAAGCTTTGAGCTGGTGGGGAAAACGCTCTATCATCCCTTTGGCTGCAGGATGATAGGATGTTGTGTGATTGTGCCCGACTCATTAGGCTTCACACAAATGGGTGAAAAGCAATGAGTCGAACTGGGCCCTATGGTAAATGGTAATTGTTGAAGGTACCCAGAAACATGCAATCCAGTGATTTGCTAATGCAGCAGATACTGTGGCTACAGTGGTGTCAACAACTGGATAGCCTCGGGCTAACAAGTAAAATGGTTGATACATGTATGGAGATATAGATGACCATTGGATGGAGGAAGTGAACCCAAAAGTTCAATGTGGATTTTCTTGAAGCGAGTGGATGGCAGAGAGCATATGCCAACTGGCAAAGAAATGTGAAGATGAACTTGCTTCTCTGGCATGCTATACAAGAACCCACCGACTTCGTGACATCCTTGTTTATTAAAGGCCACACATATCGTTGAGTTATCAGTCTTCAAGCTGCTGAAATACCCAGATGTGCTATCTCATAAAATTCATGAAAAATGGATTCATGCAGTAAAAATGGAACAATTGGGCATGGTTGTGAACTTGAGACATTGCAGTACAATCGAATATCTGAAACAGGAATAGGAATGCATTGAATATTGAGAGATTGAGGATTTTCCAGCAATATTGTAAAATCAGGAGTCTTGTGCAGATTGAAGTTGCTCAAGAGTAGCAGTGATTGATGTTCCACTCAAAACATGGATATAGGTTCGGGAAAGCATATCAGCATCAAGTTATCTGTACCATGAGTGTGACAGATATCTATAGTGAACTCGGCTATAAAGGTCAGTTAGCGAGCTTCTTGTGGTGAATGGTGATTGAGTTTCGTTTCGATGGAATAGATCAACGGTTTATGTTTAATGGCAAGATATACAGCAGGAAGTTCCCTCCCAAAAGTGCTATACCGAATTTTGGATACTTTAAATTT
>JAAFCE010009127.1:18052259-18067381 GCA_013389805.1 Trigoniulus corallinus | reverse complement strand
CCATTCTGGCAATGTATTTACCTTTTCTGATGTATCGTTATGAAATGCAAGCAAAATTTCACATTTCACATTATTTTTGGAGAAAATCATAACGTTTTTTTTAACAATATTTTTATAGCACATTGAAGATACAGGTTTAAAGCTTTCTTTAAATTTTAAATCGTGATATTCTTATCCACTGGCAGTCATTCACATACATCGTTGATTGAGTCATTGTAGTGGAGAAATGTAGGAGAAGAAATGCAATTTAGCATTTTCTCTTCATGATTGTGTATGGGAAATTTGTTTTACTTTCCTTAATCTCCATCATAGCTACACCTATGCTACTTTCCTGCAGCATAAAGAATATCATGTGTAAAGACAATGATTGTTGTACCACATTGCTTACATTCTGGCAGAAATTTTCAGTTCTATCCTGTATAGGAGAGAAAATAATGCCGAAAGTGTGTGTTCCTAATAATTTCAATGGAAAAACTGCATTTCTTTTGAAATATCTCAATTTCTATTAAAACTACAGGAATGCTGTGTGCACATGGTTGGAGTATCACATTCCCTACATTGTGGCAAAAATTCACAGTTATTTGATGGTTTTCCTTTTTTCTATATCTTAATTTCTATTTAAGGTACAGCCATGCCGTTTTGCACATGATTGGAGTACCACAATCCCTACATTCTGGAAAAAATATGCAGTTCTATCATGTCTAGGAGAGAAAATAACGCACAAAGTGTTTTCCTGTTCAATTGAATGTAAAATCTTCATGATTTTTTTTCAAAATTTTCATTTCTATTAAAGCTCAAGCCATGCCATTTTGAGCAGAATTGGAGTTCCACATTACCTACATTCTAAAAAAATATGCAATTCTGTAATATACAGGAGAGAATATATCGTGCAACGTGTGTTTTCTCATTGTTTTCAATGGAAAAACTTCATCTTTCTGTTTGCTAAATTTCCATTTCTGTTAAATCTGCAGCCATTCGGTTTTTCACATGATTGGAGTACCTCATTCCCAGAATTCTGGCAAAAATTAACGGTTCTATTATGTATAAGTGAGAAGATATCACAAAAATTGTGTTTCCCATTGATTTCATTGGAAGAACTTCATTTATATTTTAGCAATATCTCAATTTCTATTAAAGCTGCAGCAATTTCTATTAAATTTGCAATACGACAATTTCTATCAAAGCCCCTGCAACGCTATTTTGCACATAATTGGAGTACCACATTATCTACGTTCTGGCCAAAAATTAAAAGTTCAATGACGTATAGGATAGAAATCATTGCACAAAGTGTGTTTTCTCATTGATTTCAAATCACATACTTCATTTTTCTTTATGCTCTATCTCACAATCTATTAAAGCTACAGCGATGTTGCTTTGAAGATGATTGGAGTACCGCATTCCCAAAATTCTGGCAAAAATTTATGGTTTTATTATATACAGGAAAGATAATATCATAAAACGCCTGTTTCCTGTTCATTTAGATTAAAAAACTTCATTTTTCTGTTTGATATATCTCAATTTCTATTAAAGCGAGAGCCATGCCATTTTGCATATGATTGGAGTACCACATTCCCTACACTCTGACCAAAACTTACATTTATTTCATATATAGGAGGAAAAATGCTCAAAGTGCGGTATCCCATTGATTTCACATTAAAGCTACAGCCATGCCGTTTTGCACATGATTGGTGTACCACATTCCCAACATTGTGGAAAAAATGGATTGTTCTATTATGTATAGGAAAAAATATTGGAAAAAGGGTGTTTTTCCATTATTTTTCTTTTTGCTGTATCTCAATTTCTGTTAAAGCTACTGTCATGTAGATTTGCACATTATTCGAGTATCACATTCCCTACATTCTGGTAAATTTTATAGTTCCAGCATGTACAAGTGTGTTTTTCCATTGAACACATAAAGTGTGTTTTCCCATAGATTTCCATGGAAAAACTTCTATTTCTGTTTGCTATTTATCAATTTCTATGAAAACTACAACCTTGCCGTTTTGCACATCATTGGAATATTGCATTCCCTACTTTGTGGAAAAAAGTTGCAGCTCTATGATGTATATGAGAGAAAATATCTCACAAAGTATGTTTTTCCTTTGATTTCAATGGACAATCTCAATTTTTGATTCTGCTAAATCTCCGTTTCTATTTTGCGTTTTGCACGCATTTGGAGTACTACATTCCCTACGTTAGGGCAAATATTTGGAGTTCTATGATGTAATTTAGCATGCAGGACCTAAATATCTTAAGCTGCCACTTTTTTGGACACAAGATCCAGAAGCTTGGTTTGCTGCAATTGAGCATCGCTTCTGCATTTAATTAATTAGAAGCGATGCCAAAAAGTTTGATGTGACGGTAGATGACTTACCGTCAGAAATAATATCAGATGTAAGATATCTCATTTTAAAACGTCCACTTAGGGATGCATATGAGGCCCTAATGGCAGCTGTCACCCAGATGAGTTCTACAACTCAGCAACAGAAGTTGCAACATTTTTTAACCAATTTACAGTTAGGGGACTGGAAACATACCCAGTTTTTGTGACATATGTAACACTTGGCCAGGAGTGCTGCACTAATTCCAGACAATTTGCTACTTCTAAAGGAATTATTTATATCTAGATTGCCAAAACAAATAAGAGTAATTTTGGCAACAGCTGATTTGAACACTCCACTGGAGAAACTAGCAGAAATGTCAGATAAAATAATGGAAGCATTAGATCCATCAATCCAACATCTCAACTCCATTGCTTCAACAAACAATATCCCAGATGTTTTTCCAGGCAGTAAATCTGAAAATGCAACCATACAGCCCCTTAGTGACAGGCTATCTGACGTTGCAAAAAAACTTGAACACCTCAGTCTTAAGGTGCATTCCTTTTCATCAGATAAACGTCGTTTTGCCTGTTCTCTCTTTCGATTTCGTTCAAGGTCCCATTCAGTAGAGGACACTAACACTCAAATCAATACCTGCTGGTACCACAAAACTTTTTGGAACAAGGCTTTAAAATGTATACCCCCGTGTTCAGCCAGTCAGGAAAACGTGAAGGCCGATCTTCTTTTGAGGTGTGGGATGATCCAGACCGCAAATATAGTCATCTCCTTTTCATCAACGACATCAACAGTCATCAGGCTCTCCTCGAGGACACTGGAGCAGAGTTTAGTGTTCTGCCTAAATCACACATTGATGTTAAGTCTTTGTCGCTCAGTGACATGAAATAAAATGCAGCAAATCAAACAGTGATTAACACCTTTGGTTTTTTTCATGCAACATTAGATCTAGGTTTAAAGCAGTCTTTCCCCTGGTCATTCATTGTTGCAGACATTCTGCATGCCATTCTTGGAGCCGAATTTTTGGCACACTTTAATCCAACTGTTGATGTTGGTCAACACTGGCGCAATGATAAGATCACAGACCTTACTGTTTCTTGTGTACCAGTACATTGTCTGGACACATATCAGAAATTATCAAGCATTGGTCCGGATACAAATTTGCAGTACAGATATCTACTTCGAGAATTTTTAGAAATAACCATCCCAAGATTAGCATCTACTACTGCCACCCATTCAGTAGTACATCATATTGTTAATACTGATGGGCCACCCATCCACACAAAGGCTAGACGTCTGGATCCAGTAAAACTTAAGGTAGCCAAAGAAGAGTTTAAGCACCTTCATGAACTTGGCTACCTTAGACCCTCGTCAAGTCCATAGTCCAGCCCACTACACCTTGTCAGGAAAGGTAACAAATAGCATGTAGTAGGTGATTTTTGTGCACTAAATGTACACACAGTTCCCAATAGATATCCCATTCCACACATCAAGGACTTTACTGCACAATTTAATGGAATGCAGGTATTTTCCAAAATCGATCTCGCCAAGGCTTACCACCATATACCCGTGGCATTAGAGGATATCTCCAAGACGGCAGTTACAACACCATTTGGTCTCTTAGAATATACAAGGATGCCGTTTGGACTGCTTAACGCTGCGAAAACCTTTCAGTGCTTCATGGATGAAGTTTTGGCAGATCTTCCATTCGTCTTCACATATCTCCAATGTACTCTTATTTGCAGTCCAGATGATTTTGAACACCAACACCATATACAGATCGTTTTCGAACTTTTCCATCAATATGGACTAGTAATCAATGTTTCCAGGTGCATCTTTGGTGTTTCCTCTCTAGAGTTTCTTGGACACACTGTGTCATCCAAAGGCATTGCACTATTGCTACAGAAGGTAGAAGCTATCCAAAACTTTAGACGTCAAAAATCAAGAATATCATGACAACGATTCCTCATACTTATTAGCTTCTATCACCAGTTCGTTCCTCACTGTGCTACAATTCTACAACCATTGCACGACATGCTAACTGGTAAAGGTAGTAAAAATACACCACTTTACTGGAATGAACTTACTGACAGTGCTTTCCATCAGGCCAAGGATATTTTGTCTCACTCGGTACTTCTCTGAAATCCAAATTCATCTCTGAACACTAATATTGCCTTATTTATGGATGCCTCAAACGTGGCTGCAGGAGCCATACTTCAGCAGTTCAGTGACAACTTTTGGTAACCATTAGGTATTTTTTCGAAGAAATTCCAACCACCAGAAGTCAAGTATAGCATGTTTGGGAGAGAACTGCTTGCAATATACTTAGTAGTAAAACATTTTCATTATTTCCTTGAAAGTCGTCATTTTATCACTTACACCAACCATAAGCCACTCCCTTTTGATAGACACTCTCCACAGGAAGCTCAGATATCCAACATATCGAAGGTCAGGCAAACATAGTAGCAGATGCCTTATCTCGTCCCACATTGAACCACCTTGCTGCATCTCAAAATCTCATGGATTTAGAAAAACTTTATGAGGAACAGCTCATTGACACAGAACTACAGGCCTTATTGCAAAATTCTCAGTCACTCCAAATTCGTCTGACTCCAGTACCAGGGTTGCACGTCAGTTTATATTGTGATGTCTCCTTGGCATGACCTTGGCCTGCTATTCCTCAAGTTTTCCAACAGCAGATTTTTCATACACTACATGATGTGTCTCATCCTTGTGCTAATGCCACAATTAAACTAATCATTGAACGTTTCTTTTGGCAATGAATTAACAAAGATATTCAACAATATGTTCAATCCTGTATCCAGAGCCAAAAAAGAAAAATTCATAAACACAAGCATTCTGCTCCTGCTGTTTGCTCACCTCCCTTTTCACATTTTAACAAGATCCAAATAGGAACAAGATCAACAGCATCCGTTGGACCTCTACCTCCATCACAAGGTATTCACTACATATTAATGTGTACCGACAGATTTACATGTTGGCCAGAAGCTGTAGCTATTCAAGATTGCACTGCTTCCATTGTTTCTCAAGCCTTACTGCTTCATTGGTTTTCACGTTTTGGCATTGCTTCTACCATCACTACAGATTGAGGTCGGCAGTTTGTCTCCCTCCTCTTTAACCATCTGTGTGATATATTAAGCATCAAGCACATTAGGACTACTGCATACCATCCAGTTTCTCATAGTTTGATTTTGCGATTTCATAGACAGCTAAGGGCATCCTTAAAAGCTTCTGAAGATCCTCTTCATTGGAGTGTCAATCTTCCTTTATAACTTCACACCTTACATAGTGCAGGAAAAGAGGATTTACAAGGGTCACCTGCTGAATTAGTGTATGGAACGACATTGCGACTGCCATCAGATATTTTCATGCACGAGTATGGCACCTTTATCAGGAGTGATTTCCTCCAAAATTAGTGTTATCACATGCATGCACTACTGCACTGACCCCCATACATATCATCCACATGAACACTTTTCCAGAATCCCATTTCAATTCTGCAACACATGATTTTATTCATGTTGGAGCTGTCAAACATCCACTCTCAATGCCTTATGAGGATCCTTTCAAAATTCTTGCAAGACATGACACATTTTTCAGCCTAGATTTACATTATCACACTTACAATGCGTCTATAGACCGCCTCAAACCTGTATTTTTGTCTGATTTTGACATTTCAGTTACCTCTACATCTGACATAGAACACACTCTTCTAGCTATAGAAGACATCTCTACATTACCTTCACCTACCACTACTACACCTGTCTCACAATTAATTACTACACCTGTCTCACATCAACTGCTACACCTGTCTCACAGTCAATTACTACACCTGTCTCACAATCAAGTGCAAGAGATGTTCGTTTCACTTGTTCGCAACACATGTTCGTTTCACCCTCCCTTATCATTCTTTTTACAAGGGGGTAGCTGCTTTGAGGGGGTCCTGCTTTGAATAAATTATTTGAATTTGAAATTGTTTAAATTTTAATAATTAGAAGATTTTATTTTTAAAACTCAACACAAATTCTCATTTTGAAATATTAGAGTGTTTTCCTGTATGCAAACTGAATGGACGCATTTGTCCAGTTCACTTATACCTAAGTTTAATATTCATTATTTAATGTTGATCCTAAATATTTCTAAAATAATAAATACATTTTATCTACCTGAAAAAGTTTTTACCAAACATTGAAATTAGGTACACTGAACTAAAAACAAATTTTAAGAAAACAGTTAAAATTACTGTAAGGATTTAAACCAAAATAGCCTTCTTCTACATGAGTACCATATTTCCTAAATTACGTCAAAAATCTGTGGTTCTATAATATATTGGAAATAAAATACCATACAAAGTGTCTTTTCCCACTGATTTTAATGGATAAACTTAATATTTCTTTTCTATATATCTCAACTTCCAATAAAGCTACATCCATGCCGTTTTGCACATGCTTGAAGAACCACATTCCCTACATTCTTACAAAAAATTTACATTTCTATCAGGTATAGGAGGCAAAATGAACAACGTGCGTTTTCCCATTGATTTCAATGAAAGATATTTATTTTTATTTTTGCTTTATCTCACTATCTCTTATAGCTACAGCAATGCCGTTTTTCAAATGATTGAGATACCTCATTCCCTAAATTCTTGCAAAAATTTACTGTTGTTTGTTGTAAAGGGGAGAAAATATCGCAAAAAATGTGTTTTCCCATTGACTTCAATGTAGAGACTCCATTTTTCTTTTTCCTATATCTCAATTTCTATTAAAGCTACCATACCTCTCTTTCTAAAAGTTGACAGTTCTATGTTTTATAGGAAAGGAAATATCGCAAAAAGTGAGCTGTTCTATTTATTTTAATGGCAAATCTTCATATTTCTTTTTGCTATATTTCAATTTCCTTTAAAGCTATATTAATGCCATTTTTCACATGCTTGGAGTACCTCACTCCCTACATTCTCACAAAAACATACAGTTCTACAATGTATAGGAGAGAAAATATCGCAAAAAGTGTGTTTTTTCATTGATATCAATGTAAAAACGCCATTTTTTTTGCTATTTCTCAATTTCTATTAACGCTACCACCATGCCGTTTTGCACATGATAGGAGTACCTCACATCCCTACATTTTTGTAAAATTGACAGTTCTATGTCGTATAGGAAAGGAAATATCGCACAAAGTGTTCTTTTCTATTGATTTTAATGTAAAATCTTCATATTTCTTTTTGCTATATCTCAATTCCTATTATATCTACAACCACGCCATTTTGCACATGATTGGAGTACCTCATTCCCTACATTTTTGCAAAAGCTTAAAGTTCTATGTTGCATAGGAGAGAAAATATTGCACAAAGTGTGTTTCCCAATGATTTAAATGTAAAAACTCCATTTTTCTTATTGCTATATCTCAATTTCTATTAAAGCTAAAGCAGAGCCATTTTGCCCATGATTGGAGTACCTAACATCATACATTATCGAAAAATTTACAGTGTTATGTTGTATAGGAGAGAAAATATCACCCAAAATGTGTTTTTCCATTGATTAAATTTTTTCTTTTTGCTATATCTCAAATTTTATTAACGCAACAGCCATGCCGTTTTGCACATGACTGGAGTAGCTCATTCAGTACATTCTTACAAGAATTTACAGTTTTATGTTGTATAGAAGAGAAAGTGTTGAATTGTATTTTCCCATTGATTTTAATGTAAATACTTTGTTTATCTTTTTGCTTTATCTCAATATCTTTTAAAGCTACAGCCATGCCATTTTTCATGTTATTGGAGTACCTCATTCCCTAAATTCTCACAAAAATTTACAGTTTATGTTGCATAGGAGAGAGAATATCGCACAGCATGTTTTGCCATTGATTCCAATTCAAAAACTCCAATTTTCAATTATCTATATCTTAATTTCTATTAAAGCTACAGCCATGACGTTTTGCACATGATTGAAGTACCACATTCCCGACATTGTAGAGAAAAGTTCTGATTCTACTATGTGTAGGAAAAAAAATTTTGCACAAAGTGTATTTTTTTTTATATTTCAATTTAAAAACTCCATTTTTTTTGCTATATCTTAATTTCTATTAAAGCTACAGCCATGCTGTTTTGCACGTCATAGGAGTACCTAATTCATGTCTATGTTGTACAGGAGAGAAAATATCGCACTATATGTGATTTCCCATTGATTTCAATGTAAAATCTCCATTTTTCTATATCTCAATTTCTATGAAAGGTACAGTTAGGCTGTTTTGCACGTCATTGGAGTACCACATTCCCAACATTCTAAATAAAAGTTATGAGTCTATAATGTATAGGAATAAAACCATCGAACAAAGTGTATCTTCCCATTGTTTTCAATGTAAAACCTTCATCTCTCTTTTGACTATATCTCAACTTCTATTAAAGGTACAGCCATGCCATTTTTAATTCTCACAAAAATTTACTGTTGTATGTTTTATAGGAGAGAAAATATCAAACAAAGTGTTTTTTCCCATTGATTTCAACAAAAAAACTCCATTTTTTTTCTCAATTTCCATTAAAGCTGCAGCCATGCCGTTTTGCAGATGATTGGGGAACCACATTCCCTACATTCTGGCCAAAATTTGAAGTTCTTATTAATTTAATTGGAAAAACATCATTTTTCTTTTTCTATATCAAAATTTCTATTAAAGCTACAGCCCACGTTCCTTACATTATCAGAAAAATTTACAGTTCGACGTTGTATAGAAGAGAAAATATCACACAAGGTGTTTTTCTAATTGATTGAAATGTAAAAACTCCATTTTTCATTTTTCTATATCTCAAATTTTCTTAATGCTAGAGCTATGCCGTTTTACACATGAATGGAGTACCATTTCCCAACATTCCGAATAAAAGTTGTAATTTAATTATGTTTTGGGATAAAAATATTGCACAAAGTCTTTTATCTTATTGATATAAATGTAAAAACTTAATTTTTCTGTTTTCTATACCTCAAATTCTATTAAAGCTACAAACATGCTGTTTTGCACATGATTGGAGTACCACATTCTTAACATTCCGGATAAAGGTTGTGATTCTATTGTGTATAGGAATAAAAATATCGCAAAAATTGTGTTTTCCAATTGATTTCAAAAAACTCCATTTTTCTTTTTGCTTTATCTCAATATCTATTATAGCTACAGCCATGCCGTTTTGCACATTATTAGTGTACGTTATTCCCTACATTCTTGCAAAAATTTAGAGTTATTATTTGTATAATTGAGAAAATATTACACAAATTGCGATTTCTTATTGATTTCAATGTAAAAATATTTTTTGCTATATCTCAATTTCTATTAAAGCTACAGCCATTCCGTTTCACACATTATTGGAGTACCACATTCCCAACATTCAGGATAAAAGTTATGATTCTATCATGTATAAGAAATTGATTTCAATTTAAAAACTCCATTTTTCTTTTTGCTATATCTTAATTTTTATTAAAGCCAAAGCCGTGCCGTTTTGCACATGAATGGAGAACCTGATTCTCTACATTCTCATAAAAAGTTACAGTTTTTTGTTGTATTGGAGAGAAAATATTGCACAAAGTGTTTGTTTTCCTATTGATTTATATGTAAAAACTCCATTATTCCTTTTGCTATATCTTAATTTCTATTAATGTTACAGCCATGCCGTTTTTCACATGATTCGAGTATTAAATTCCCAAATTTCTGGATAAAAGTTATGAATCAATTATGTATAGGATAGGAAATATCGAACTATGTGTTATTTCCCATTGATTTTAATGCCGTTTTGCACATGATTGGAGAACCACATTCCCTACATTCTTGCCAAAATTTGCATTTCTATCATGTATAGAAGACAAAATGAACAAAGTGCATTTTCCCATTGATTTAATAGGAAAAGCATAATTTTTCTTTTCTATATCTAAATTTCTATTAAATCTACAGCCATGCCGTGTTGCACATGGTTGGAGTACCTCATTATCTATATTCTCTCAAAAATTCACAGTTCTATGTTATATAGGAGAGAAATTAACACGCAAAGTGTTTTACCATTAATTTCAATATAGAAACTCCATTTTTTTTAGCAATATCTCAATTTCTATTGAAGCTACAGCCATGCCGTTTTGAGCATCATTGGAGTACGTCATTCCCTACATTCGGGAAAAAATTTACAGTTCTACTTTGTGTAGTAGTGAAAATATCACACAAAGTGCTTTATCCAATTGAATCAATGTAAAAGCTATTTTTCTTTTATCAATATCTCAATTTCTATCCAAGCTACCGCATTGCCATTTTGAAAATGATTCGAGTACCTCATTCCCAACATTCTTGCGAAAATTAACAGTTCTATGATGTTTAGGAGAGAAAATATCGCAGAAAGCTTGTTTTCCCATTGATTTCAATGGAAAAACCATTTTTCTTTTCCTATTTATCAATTTCTATTAATGCTACAGCCAAGACGTTTTCCACATCATAGGAGCATCTCATACCCTATATTTATGCAAAAATGTATGGTTCTATGTTTTGTAGAAGAGAAAATATCACACAAAGAAGGTTTTTTTATTGTTTTCAATGTAAAAATTCCATTTTCTTTTTGCTATATCTCATTTTCTATTAAAGCTACAGCCATGCTGCTTTGCACATGATTAGAGTAACTCATTCCCTACATTTTCTAAAAAAATTTTTGTTGTATGTTGTGTGGGAGAGAAGATATGACACAAAGTGTGTTTTTCCATAAATTTAGATGTAAAAATTAAATTTTCGCTTTTGCTATATCTTAATTTCAATTTAAGGTAGAGCTATGTCATTTTGCACATGATTGCATTACCTCATTCCATACATTCTTGCAAATATTTACATGTTTATGTTGTATAGGGGAGAAAATATCAAACATAGTGTATGTTGCCATTGATTTGAATGTAAAAACTCTATTTTTCACTTTATTGTATCTAATTTTTTATTGAAGGTACAGCCATGCAGTTTGGCACATTTTTGGATTATCACATTCCTAAAATTTTTCATAAAAGTTATGATTCCATTTTTAGAGAAGAGAAAATACTGCTCAAATTGTGTTCACTTATTAATTTCAATGTAAAAACTCAATTTTTCTTTTTGCTATATCTCAATTTCTTTTTAAGCTACTGCCATGCCGTTTTGCACATGAGAGGAGCACCTCATTCCCTACATTCTGGGAGAAATATTAAGTTCTATATCGTAAAGGAGAGAAAATATCACCCAAAGTGTGTTTTCCCATTGATTTCAATATAAGAACTCCATTTTTCTTTTTGCTATATTTCAATATCTATTAAAGCTACAGCCATGCCGTTTCGCACATATTTGGAGTTCCTCATTCACCACAATCTCACCAAAAATATGCAGTTCTATGTTGCATAGGAGATAGAATATTGCACAAAGTGTTTTCCTTTTCATTTCAATTTAAAAACCATTTTTCTTTTGGCAATACCTCAATTTCTATTAAAGTTACAGCCATGCCGATTTGAAATGATTGGAGTACCTTATTCCCTACATTCTCGCAAAAATTTACAGTTCTATGTTGCATAGGGGAGATATTATTGCTCAAAGTGTTTTCCTATTGATTTCAATGTAAATTCCCCATTTTTCTTTTTTTTGGTATATACAATTTCTATAAAGAAGTAAAATATCACACAAAGTCTATTTTTATTTTCACTATTCCCAATTTCTATTATAGCTGCCGCCTTGCCATTTTGCACATGATTGGAGTACCTCACTGTAATTCTAATTCTAATTCACGAAACTGCATGCAGCCTTATTTGGCCAATATGGCAATGGAGAGACCAACTCTCATTCTTACATCATTGCTAAAAAGCACCCAAATCCCTAGTTTTAAATTCCTGTTATCCCTCTACAACACTAGTAATGGTAGGGTGGCTTTTTTAAGGCCCTCTACCTTATCCTTTCCAAAGCTATTCTACTTTCAAATGGTCCTTGGTAAGGGTCCTTGGCTCCCTAGATCTGGATATTGTAAGAATCCAACACTTTTTTAGATTTAATGGCAGTTCCCATTTTACACACCAATTGTAAATCTTATCAAGATTCTGTGGTAATTGTGTACAGGATGATAAACCCTGATCTAACACCTGGGCTGTACATGTGTCATCTGCAAATAGTTCATGAAAAGAACTAATGTCAAATCCTATGTCATTCACAAGGAGAATGTACAACAAAGGACCCAAAACACTTTCCTGATGTACCCCTGATGTAGCTAGTTTTAATTAAGACGCACTACCCCTGTACATCACCCTGTGTTGTCTATGAAGCAGGTAGGACCTCACTTACTGAGTAACCTTACTGTGTATCCCTAGATTTGACATTTTTGAAATCAGCTAGTTATTGGGCACCATGACAAAAGCCATTTCAATATCTAAGAATTCAACATAAAAATACTTTCTGTTGTCTAAACCCCTTTGAATATAATCCAACAAGCAAGCCATTTGGGTGTCACATGACCTCCCTTTCCTAAATGCATGGTGATTGTTGCTAAGGATGCAATTCTTTTCTAGATATCCCATAATAGAGGAGAATAGGATGTGTTTAAAAAAATTGCATATGGAACTCTTTAATGAAACTGGTCTATAAAAATTGTGGTCTGGTTTGTCTCCTAACTTTAAATTGGGTACCACATTAGCTAGTTTCCATGATGATGGAACAATACCTATTTCTAACGACTTTCTAAATATTGTCACCAAGTAATATCTAAGTATCCTTACCCACCGCGGTGGCATAGTGTTTAGGACGCTTGGCAACTATGCCAGTAGTTCTAGGTTCGATACATGAATGTGGTGGGTCGGCTTCTTTCGGGCGAAAGAGAAGCCACAAGTGTGCCTTCTTTTGGATGAGAAGTAAAACTGAGGTCCCATGTGGGTGTACGATGGCGCTTGCACTTAAAAGAACCCTCTCTACTACGCAACAGGTAGATGAGGCAAAATTTCCAGTTGTAGGAGCTCGCCCCCTGGCGTCAGTAGCATTCCCCAACAAACACTAGACCAACGATAAATAATGGTAGGGGTGCTGGTTTGGCCGGCAACCGGCTGCAGAAAAAACTATGACTGCAGAAAAAACTGTGCCAATTCAGAGGGACAAATGGGTACCCGACCCTGCCATAGGCAGGAAGAGGGTTAGGAGTTGCTTTTGCTTTTTGTAATAGCTAAGTATCCCTGAAAGTCGCTGGATAATATATGGAGAAATGCCATCACTACCTGCCGCCTTATGAACCACAGATTTGAGTAGTAGCTGCTCAATTTCCACCCTAGTTATAGTAACCTCATCCATTCCCCCTGGAGAATCACTGCTAAGTACCAGCTGGAATTTCCTCTTACTGGTTGCAAAACTTTTTGCAAATGCATCATTGAAAACATTTGTAATCATAACACTATCCTTAACTACATTTCCAGAGCTATCTTTAACCACTGTATCCCTATAACCCTATTTCCTACACCTGTTCAGATACCTCCAGAAAGCTTTCAGGTTTTTTCTTAAGCCTGTCCCTCAAAATGTTTTCATGAAAATTCTTGTAAGCCTTCTTCATATACACTTTAACCATTTTCCAAAGCTACTTATGAACTAACTCACTATTGGCATCCCTCCCTCTCCTAGGGGCATTCCTAGCCTTTCGCTGGTTCTGCAAAGCTACCTTCACCTCTTTAATATACCATTCAGGAAAAGTATTAATCCTTATAATCTTAGTGGGGACAGTTAGCTGTTTGCCCTTCTCTAAGAGGGCTAGGAATCGTTGCCAAGATTCCTCAAAACCATGGGTATTAACTCGTTTTCTAGATGTAATTAAAAATATTTCCAATTTGCCTTATTATATTGGTATGCCACCCTGCCTGGTGCCACCTGTCTAGGTAACCTTTTAGCTATCTTAACCCTAACCCCTGCATGGTCATTAATTCCTTCAAAACACTCTACAGTGTTGATAGAGATGGGCACATTTGTAAATACTAAATCTAAAAATCCTCCTTTATCATTTGTAGGCATTGTTACAATCTGTTCCAATCCATTACAGTACAACTGTTCTGAAAATAGGTTAAGAGCATCTTATAACCTGGAATTTGAATTAGGCTGCACACAGCCCCAATCCAACCCTGGTAAATTGAGGTCCCCTCCAAGAATTACTACTGGTACCTCCTTCTTTTGATGTATATGCTGTGATGATTGTGACGGTCTTATAAGTGGGAGTGGATCATAACCTGGGGACGATAGAAGCCAACTACATAAAGTCCCTCACTATGTGAGGTTGCAACATGACAACATACAATTTCACAATCTTCCTCATATTGCAGTTCTTTAGAGCTCTCAAGGGATTAATCTGTTGCTATAAAGACTCCTATAGTAACAACTGCAGCTAAAACAAGAAAAACGAGTATAAAACTTAGCTTTTGATGTTTTCTTATCTGTAGTCCACTCCTCTGTTGTGGCTTCTTGGCAAGAGACTTCTGAAAAAATGTACCAATTAAATACAATTAGATTCTAGAAGCATAAAACATTTAAAAACAACAAATTGCAAAACAATTAATTCAAAACAATACTTATCTTTTTGGTTGGAAATGTGACGACGTTTTGCAAGTAGGTTCTTGCTTCATCAAGGTTAATTTTTTGTTGTTTATGCGTCTTTATTAAGGATCATGGGTTTTCCTATCGTCTGTGGTAATTGTGCAATTTCTCTGCCTGGAATAAAAAATTCTTTCAGGATAATCGTTAGTTTAATACAGTTTATTACAATAAATGAGTATTGGGAAT
>JAAFCE010009127.1:18022010-18052159 GCA_013389805.1 Trigoniulus corallinus | reverse complement strand
CTGGCATAAGATGACTTGGTACCTTTCCTAAAAAATTGAAAATAAACTCCTTCATTTTTGTACCAATCCTTGAGATAGCTCTTGCATTAAAATAAAACCCATCAACAGCAAACCAATGTTGGAGATCTGAGAGACATGCTCTGTAATCCAGTAGTTTTGCCCCAATAGCCTCACCTTCAGAAAACATCCTATTATTGATCCATCTGGCCTTTGATGCAGTTAACCATCCTTTATCCTGTTGTTCCACAACACGACACAGCATAACTCTTGCCTTGGGCCTAAATCTTTTTACCTCTTCAGCTATATCTATAATTCTTTTAAGGATATCAACTGCAGGTTTTTCAAAAGTTATATCATTTGATTCTATATGTAAAATCGTCATGCAGTCCCTTTTTTCCCCTTTCATAATTCCTTCAATCCTACCCTTTATGTCTTCCAACCTTGAATCAGGAAGTGAAGCAACACTAAAAAACCCTCTCTGTAGCCCTTCTGTTAGAGCCAAATTATCAGCACCCCTTAAGTTTGTGTCCCCAAGTACAAGAACGGATTTGCCAGGGGATGGGTTTTGTACACATGTGGAGCCCTCTTCACTAATCTCTGCCAATCCTACATAGGTAGAAACCTGGGGTATTGAGGCAGGCAAATGCCTATCCTCTGCATCTGATTCCCTAACCCCCTTCCCTTTCAATGTGTGTTTCATTTGTTGACTATCCAGTATCTGAAATTCCCCTGCCACCTTGAGGTACTTTGACTTTTCACTGAGGGACACCTTAGCAATCTTCATGCCCTCTTTATTTCCTGATGGAGTCACCAATATTCTAGGATAACTAGATGGTGACGCCATTGGCATCCAAACCTTACCCTTGGTTAAACTAGATGCTGAAGAGCTGGAACCGAGGATGGTAGACTGTAACTTGCTAAACTCCATCTGGATCTTAGGATGCTCCAATTTTAGAAGCTTGCATCCACCACACTCTGCAACTTTCTTTAAAGGCATAGTAATATGATCTCTCAAAGTACTGCAAAATTACACTATAATAATGTGAATATCAAACAGTGGTCCCAAAAACAACTAAAACAGCACAGTCTCTTATTAAATGCACCCTTAAAAGGCCTTAAGTAAAGTCACGAATTGATAACTTCCTGTAAATAACAACAAACTTCAAAAATCAACTTACACACACACATATAGAAATATAACTAAATGAGCAAATTCCCAAAGACTGTATCATACCTGAAAATTAAATCAATACAAATTTTTTTTTAAAAGGCATCACAAAAGAAACACACCACGTGGCGCCCTGTGTAGTTATACCATATACAATTGTCAGGAATTCCTTAATAATGCTAAAAAGCCAAATGATAACATATCAAAATTAGAGAATATAATTGAATAAATATCTAAAAAAACCCTATGAAAAACAACCAATTCATTCCCTATATTATCACAGAAATTTACAGTTCTGTGATATATAGGAGAGAGAATATCACATAAAGTGAGTTTTTCCTTCGATTTCAATGGAATAACTCAATTTCTTTTTGCTAAATCTCAATTTCTATTCAAGCTGCTGCCTTGCCGTTTTGCACATGATTGGATTACCACAGTACAAATTCTAACATTTACAAATGGCGTTTCAAAATGCACAAATTGCGTTTTCCCACATATTTTAATGGAAAAACTTCATTTTTTTGGTATATCTCAATTTCTATTTAAGCTAAAGCTAGGCAGGTTTGCACATAATTGGAGTACCACATTCCCTTTATTGTGCACAAAATTTGTGGTTCTAACATGTAGAGGAATAAAAATATTGAAGAAAGCGTATTTTCTTATTGATTTAAGTAGAAAAACTTCATATTTCTTTTTGCTATATATCAATTTCTGTTAAAATGACAGCACTGCTGTTTTTCAAATGATTAGAGTACCTTATTCTCTACTTTCTCATAAAAATTTAGTTTTATGTTGTATAGCAGAGAAAATATCCCACAAAGTTCGTTTTCCTATTCATTTTAATATAATAACTCCATTTTTCTTTTTCCTATATCACAATTCCAGTTAAAGCTACAGCCATTCCGTTTTTCACATGATTGGAGTACCTCATTCCCAACATTCTAAGAAAAAGTTATAATTTTATAATGTATAGGAAAGAAAATATCGAATAAAGTGTGTTTTCAAATTGATTTCAATGTAAAAACTCCATTTCAGCTTTTGCAATATCTCATTTTCTATTAAAGCTACAGCCATGCGGTTTTGAACATGATTGGAGTACCTCATTCCCTACATTCTCTTACAAAAATTCACAGTTCTATGTTGTATAAGAGAGAAAATATGACAGAAAGTGTGTTTTTTCATTAACATCAATGTAAAAACTCCACTTTTCTTTTTGGTATACTTCAATTTCTAATAAAGCTATAGCCATTCTGCTTTGAACATGATTGAAGTACCCCCATTCCCTACATTCTTGCTAAAATTTTCAGTTCTATCTGATGTATTAGACAAAATGTACAAAGTGAGGTTTCCCTATGATTTCAATGTAAAAACTTCGTTTTTCTTTTTGCTATATCTGAATTTTCCTTAACGCTACAGAAATGCCGTTTTGCACATGATTGGAGTACCATATTCCCAACGTTCTGGATAAAAGTTATAATTCTATTATCTACAGGAGAGAAAATATCTCACAAAGTGTGTTTCCCATATATTTTAATGTAAAAACTCCATTTTTCTTTTTGCTATATTTCAATTTCTATTAAAGCTACAACCAGGAAGTTTTACACAGGATTGGAGTACCTCATTCCCTACATTCTTACAAAAATTTACAGTTCTATGTTGTATTATTACTTATTATTATTATTACTTAGTGTTATGACAACTACCATAAAAGAAAGTTCCCTTCGTAAGCATTGTTTTTCTTCCTTGCTAATCAAAATTTAGTAATTATTTTTCGTGATTTTGATACATGAAAATTAAACCACAGGTGCACTCAACGTGTAAAAAATTACAAAAAATTTTTAAGAAATGCATAATTATAATAAATTTATATTAATGAGGTCAAATAATTTACAATATATTCTAAACATTAGTAAAAATTAAAACCTTATATCTGAATGCTGTAATCAGAATTCCAAGATCAAGATTCCTTTAAAAATAAATTTTAATAAAAACGTTCTATAACATTACAAGCCAAACCAATTAGCACCAGATTGTTTAATCCCTATTTCAATTTATTAGCTAACTATGATTCAACTTTTCTTTTTAAGATGTAAAGGTGTTAAAATAAATCGTAAATACCCAGGGTCATACTATTAAAGTTCTGTTGAGCCTGATATATTCGGTTCTTCAAGTCCCCTGCAACCACAAAAAATTGCCTTTTAAATGGATCACGACTTCAAACTCTTATACACAGTAAATAAAGTAAATCTGTACAATTTATATTATTGTCCCAATGGTGGTAAAGCAAAACAATCCTAGAAAATATAATAGTATGTTAGAGTGAATGAGCCAATTTCAAAAGTGGGGAATGGCCACAAGTAGACCAACACCTAAGCCCATATGTGATTATTAGTTTAATAAACCAATCAAACAAAAATGACTAGAGTTCATGGAACCATTACATGCTTGTAATATTCTGCACAACTTAATAGATCCGTTTTAACTTAAAATATAAATGGTGAAGATGTAACTGATAGGTTAATTTTATGTCTAAAACTTTTACCAAATCTCTATTCGAATGTATACATGGAACAGGTACCCTGTTAAAAATGAATAGGGGTATAGTATAAGGGAACTTGTCCAGTTAAAGATTATAATTGCAGATTTATTATAGGTTAATGACAAGTTATTTTATAATAGCCATTGCCCAACTACTTGAAGGAAATCATTTAGGACATTTGCAGTATCCATATCAACCACCTCTCTAGAAAGCTTCAGTTCATCAGCAAATGCAAATGGAATGACCTGAGAGGTATATTGGGAAAAAAGATCATTAATATAAATATTAAACAGCAAAGGGCTGCAGATACAGCCTTGAGGAAGAGCCATCACTTGTTAGTAATGATTCTGGCTCAAAACGCCCTCAATTTCAACATAGTTGTATCGTTCTGATAAATAATGTCCTATGAAACTAAGTAAATCCCCCGATACACCATACCACTTGTATTTTCCCATTGATTTTAATGTAAAAACTCAATTTTTCTTTTTACTATATCTCAAATTCCATTAAAGCTACAGCCATGCTGGTTTGCATATGATAGGAGTACGTAATTCCCTGCTAAATCTCAATTTCTTTTAATGATAAAGCCATGCCGTTTTGCACATAATTGGAGTACTTCATTTCCTGCATTCCCACAAAAATTTACAGTTCTATATTGTAGAGGAGAGAAAATGTTGCACAAAGTCTGTTTTCTTATTGATTTCAATGTAAAACGTCCATTTTTTCTTTTTGCAATATCCCAATTTCTATGAAAGCTACAGCCAAGCGGTTTTGCACATTATTAGAGTACCTCATTCCCTACATTCTCGCAAAAAATTACAGTTCTATGTTGTACAGGAGAGAAAATATTTCATGAAATGTGTTTTCTGAATGTAAAAACTCCATTTCTCTCTTTGCTATATCTCAATTTCTATTAAACCTACAGCAATCCCGTTTTGCACATGATTGGAGGACCTCATTCCCTACATTATCGCAAAGATTTGTGGTTCTATCTTGTATAGGAGATAAAATATCACACAATGCGTGTTTTCTATTGATTTAAATGTAAAAACTTAATTTTTCTTTTTGCTATATCTCAGTTTTTATTAAAGCTACAGCCCTGCCATTTTGCACATGACTTAGGTAGAAAATTCCCAACGTTCTAGATAAAAGTTATGATTCTATTATGCGTAGGAAAGAAAATATCATACAAAGTGTGTTTTCTTATTGAGTTCAATGTAAAAGCTCCATTTAGCTTTTTCCTATATCTGAATTTATATTAAAGCTATATCCATGAAGTTTTGCACATGATTATAGTACCTAATTCCCTTCATTCTGGCAAAAACTTACAGTTCTATGTTGTATAGGAGAGAAAATATCTCACAAAGTGTGTTTCCCTATTTATTTCAATGTAAAAACTCCATTTTCTTTTTGCTATATCTCAAATTCTATTAAAGCTACAGGCATGCCTTTTTGCACATGATAAATGTTTGCACATGGATAAAAGTTATGATTCTATTATGTATAGAAATTAGATATTAAATTAAATGCTAAATGTTAAATGGCTTTGCATCTGCCAAACAGTCTTGCTCATTTGCAGTGGATGGGAAGGGGGTGGCGTGCTGGAGAGAAAGCATTCTATCCAAAAGGGTGGAAGTACTTCGATTTAGGATCAACAGCTGCTGGTGTGTATTAGGATCTTTATTAAATTTTAAGTGATGAATAATAATAGTTATAAAATGGTAAACATCGGGAACAAAGTGCCCCAAAAAATGTATAATTCATTAAATAAATACGTTAAAATTTTAAAAATACTAGTAAATCATTAAAATAATGGATTGATTAAAACTAAGTTCCTGAGATTATCAGTAATTTTGCCTAAAAGCAATATCTCTTTCTATCTAAAAGCCATATCAGTTTTTACCTAATAGCCATATGATTTTGGCCCTCAATGACTTCTTTGATAGCAGCAGGTCATCAAAAAATAGTCCAAGAGCATTGAAGTCTCTCTGTTCTCAGTATGTATATTAAGAAAGCTATTAAGAAAGCTATTATGCTATAAGCCTCTGGCAGGAATGGAAATCAGCAGTTGTCCTAGTAGATTTGGACAGTCTATTAGACCAGTCCAAAGATGGTAGAGCAACATTACCCTAATATATATAATGGTAGCATCTAAGGTTAGAGTATTCAATAGATGATTTCCTGTTAATCTGCGTTTGGGCCTAACAATAGGCAGAGAGCTCTTAGTAGCTATATGGTAAAACTTTGATAGTTTTATTAGGTGGGATCGGCTGCAGACAGACCAGCAATTTATAGTATATAAAATTTGAGTTTTAATTATGCATGGAAAGAGGGCATGGCTCAATGCTGGAAATTGATACATTCCTCCTTAAGTGAAAATCACAAAATAAGCTTTTTTTACTTTAAAATATAATTGTTGGAGGTGGAATTGGAAGGTTAACTTTGTGTCTATGTAAACTCCCAGATCCTTTACAATGGAAATTCTAGGGACTAATGATCCATCTTCAAAAGTATATGGATAGGAGCTTAGATCCAATAAAATGAGCCAATACATGTCTTTTCTTTATTGAGTAAGAGACCATTTGAGGTCAACCAACGTTCCACCTCATTGAGGGACAGGTTCAGGCTAATTGCTGATGACCAACTACTTAACACTTTAGATAATTTTTGATCATCGGCAAATGCTAAGCCAACTATGTCAGGATCAATGTTGTCAAAAGATCATTTATATAAATGTTAAATTGTAGGGGTCTCAAAACACTGCCCTGTGGCAGGCCTCTTGATTTTTTTCAACTGATGCAATCCAACTGATTGGCCTATCTTAAAATGATTCACTCTGGTAGATAGGAAGCTTTGCAGCAATGTTAACAAGTTGCCAGTCATTACATATGTCTTCAGCTTACTAATTAATAATGGGATGGCTTCCCTATCAATTGCTTTGGCTAAATCTAAGTATATTACATCAATATGATATAGGAATCCATGTGCAATAGGAGGTTTGTCTCACTTGATTTCCCCTTCCTAAAACCATGCTGAGCAGGGTGTAGAAAGGGGAGCGCCATTGTTCTAATCTTGTATAAACCACATGCTCTAGGACCTTAGATATGGCAGGCAGTATACTTAGAGGACGATAGTTTGTGACATCTAATCTGGACCCCTTTTTAAATGCAGGCATTATGTGAGCTGATTTCCATGATTGATTAAAGAACAACTTTTTAAACATAAAGTAAACAGCTTTGCCAAAACAGGTGAAAGAAGATCATAAAAGGCCTTTAAAATCACTGCAGGAACCATATCATGACCCAAAGAATGTTGGTTTTAATTTTCTTAATGCTACCCAGACGTCAGAAGTGGTAATTGACTCAATATGTAGCGACTCCATTCCAGTTGGTGGTGGATATGGATATGTAGTACTTGTATTTGTAGCTGTGGAAGAGCTACCTAGAGACTTTGCAAAGTAAGCACAGAAGGTATTTTCCACATCATATGGATCATTGATTATGCAGTCGTCAACTAATATTGACACTTTTTCAGGACTTGATCTATTAAATCGCTTATATTGTGGCCAAAAAGTTTGGGGGTTGTTCTTCCTGGTTAATAAATTAGCCAAGAAGCATTGACGGTCCCGAATTAGTAAACGTTTGACCTTAGTCCTGGCTTCTGCAAAACGTTGCCATGCACCCATAGAAGGCTGACGCTTATAATGAGGGACAAATTTCCTCTTTTGTTTCATAAGTGTAATCAGTTCTCTGCTTAACCATATTGGATATCCAGAGTGCTTCAGGAAATTACATTTGATAGGGATGCACTTTGTCATGGCCTGTTATAGCACATTATAGAAAAGATCCACTGCTTCCTTAGGATTTGGGTCTGAAAATACCTCCTTCCAGTCCGTTTTTCTGATGGTGTGGTACAGATCTTCATAGTTTCCCTTTCGCCAGTAAAAAACAAAATTTGTCATCTTTTCTAAGGGGGCATCTTGTAGTCTGGCTCCATAGAAAGTGATTTCTAATCCTGTGTGGTAAACTTTAAGATTAGACATTGGGACCAATTCATAGACTTTGCAAGGACTATCAGTAAAACATAGGTCCAGCAGGTGACCTCTAAAATTTAATATCATATTTCTCTGCTGCAATTTTGTTGTTGTAGCCATGACAATTAGAGAGTTTGCCTTGCCAGAATGTTATCAGCCCTGATAACAAGGAACAGGGTGGTCCCAATCTATTAAAGAAACATTGAAATAACCTATTATCACAATAGTTGAGTGATTTACTAGGTTTGTGGCTAAGTTCACAACCATTGAGGCAAAATTCACAGATGAAAGTGCTTGTGAAAAATAAATCCCTACTACTGTAACCCAGCCAAACCCTGGTATCTTTACAGAGAAGGCTAGGACAGAGTCAGCAGTGCATAGGCTCTCAATCAGGTAGCAATTATCTCCAAGTGTCATTCTTGAAGTGGATAATCTGTAGGTCTTGATAAAAACGAATATTCAGTTTTACAGTCATTAGTCAGGTGAGGCAGAGGGGTTAACGTCTCGCCCCCTATCTAAAGCTGAATCGGGATCTGACATTGTACAGCCACCAGCAGGATCCAAACATAACTGGTGTATGATCATGTTGTCATACAGTTTACCTACAAAATGTTTTATTAAGGAGTGTGAAGGCCACAAGTCTTTAGAGAACAGAGAATCCTTGTCCTCTACAGCACAATAAATAACAAATACAGAATACAAATTACATTTGGTTTTTAGTTGTAAAATCTCCTGGAAATGACCTGGCTTAAGTTTAGTTAAGTGCTCGTAAAGGGATTGGCACGTTACTTCCAGCCTTAGGTGAGAAATAAAGATTCTTGAAACCTGCACTTTAGGGAGGCCACTTACTTTGGAAAAATTCCCTCTGCCTTTCAGTACAGGCCAGGAGTGTCTTAAGGCAGATAAACAAATGGGTCTGTCAGCTGATTTTGAGGTCCCTTTGTGGTCCTCTTTTGAATGAAGTCCTAATGGAATAGGCGTTAGGGTCAGTTCTGAAAACTCGCATCCAGGTTTCGACATGGATAAAGGTCTCATATTACTGATTTGAGACTTAATTATTGTAACCTCAGCAAATGTTCTTTCAGCTTCTGATGGAGCAAAATAAGTTGTCAAAAAAGACTTTAGGTCTAGAAAATCTGTGCACAAATTTCTCATATCATGGAGCACCTTATTTTTAGAAGCTGTATTCTCCTTGAGAGCATTAGCCAACTCTGTCAGAGCAGCATGGCTCTCAGACAGCAGCTTTGAAAAGGCCATGATAAGATAGGATTCAATATCAGAATTTGTAGTTTCCAGTTCTATTGGGGGATCTGATGGCAACCCCTCATTTCAACAAGGTTTTATAAGTGTGTTTCCATCCCAAGCTGCTAAGCACTTCTTACACTTGAAGTTGGATGCCAACAGCTGAGCATCACTTGCACAGACATTCAGGCAATCAGCATGGGGTTTTTGAAAACACAGTATACACTTGATAGCAGAGCTGCATGGATAAATATCCTTACTGCACACTAAACAGCTACCTTGTAGAGCCAATACTGCAATATGAACATCAAGTGCTATCAGGATATCATCAGCTAGAACGATAATATAAGTAGCAGATGATACTCTGCATAGGCAGACTACAAATGACTGTAGAAAAATTCTTCCAAAGTTAGCAATATACCAAATTGTCAAAACACCAAGGTCCTGCCTTAAATGCCTACACCTAAACACCCTACTACAACAATTCAATGCTATAACAAGTTAATTAAAATATTCACCCCATCCCCACCAACAGTAAAACAGCAAAAAAGCCTATTAAATAATACTTTGAAAGTTGAGCATGAAGACTGTAAACAGAAATCACTGATGTCTTTTGATAATTAAATACCAGCTAGTTTGCTGTTAGCCATCTCTCCACTGTCATCAAAGCATCTTGTAACCCTCTTGTTGAATGCATATTTTCAATCTCCTTAGAAAACTTCTGATAATCTGCAAATGCTGAACAGAAGATGCTAGATGGAATACATTTGTAAAGATCGTTTATTTATATACATATTAAATAGGAGTGGGCTCAATGCGCTGCCCTGAGGCAACCCCACTTAACTAGTATAGGTGCTTTGGCTTTGCACATGCTTTATTTTTACAATTTTACATCGCTTTGTAAGATAGGCTATAAGAAAACCTAGAAATTTCTCTGCTAACCCGTAGGCATTCAACTTATTTAACGGAATTGGAATAGAGACGTAATCAAAAGCCTTTGAAAGGTCTAAATATACCATGTCCACCTTATGTCTATTTTGAAAAGCCTTGGAGATATAGTTTAAATATAGCAATAAATTGGTTTTGTGGACCTGCCACATCGAAGACCATGTTGTGCTGGATTAAGAATGGCAGAACACCAACTATACAATTTCTTGTAGATTATGCATTCAAAAACCTTCACAACTTTTGGAAGGGTAGAGATAGGACGATAGTTGAAACAATCCTCATGGGAGCCACTCTTATAGATTGGTATAATATGAGCAGCTCTCCAAACGTCAAGGACAAACTGGTGGGCTAAGCAGAGGAAAAATAAATTAGCCAAAATGGGCGCCAAAATATCCTGGTACACGTTATAAATGATAGGGGCTATTTTATCCAGACCACTGGCAAAAGAACATTTTAGCCTTCATATGGCCCATTTAGCCTCAGCTGGCATCACTTTGTATATGTTAAAGATTTCCTCACTGCTGGGAATTGAGTATTTACCTGCCGTTTTTGTTTTTGTTTATGTTTATGTCACTGAATACATCCCCTACTTCTAATGGGTTAGTTATCAGTTTGCCATTTTCTGACAGTGTTAAATTTTTTGCATCTCCAGCCAAAAGACGCTTATATTGTCACCAAAATAACTGTGGAGATGTCTGTTGTGAAATGAGGCTTTGTAAAAATCTTACATGGATCCGACCTTATAAATATTTTACCCTGGTGTGCAACTCAATAAATCTCTTGGAGTTAAGGAAAGTAGGGTGTCGCATTTTTAAAAAAAACACCCATTGTTTCTGCTTGATTAGGCGTATCAACTCTATGCTAAACCAAAAAGGAAATTAAGGATAGCATCGAGCAGAGTTTTAGTAGGGATGCACGCATCAATTACAAGTTGTAATATGGAATAGAACCACTTTATAGCTATGCTTAGATGTGGGGATGAGGTAAAACTATCCCAGTCTATAGTCTTGAGCCTCTTATAGAACCTGATGTAGTCACCCTTGGCCCTGGCATAGCTAGCTGCCACATTGACATAAGCAGTGGAAGAAATTGGGGATGAAAACCCCAGATGATTTAATATTGTTGTAATTTGCAGTGCTGGGTGGTAAGTATCCAGCTTTTATAGTGGAAACGTTGAGCTGACTGTACAAGGTAAATCTGAAAAACAACGATCCAGGAGTCGTCTTTTACATTTATAATTTCATTCTGTTGGGTCAATTTAAGAATAGTTACTAATGCCATTAATGAAGTTCCCTATCCCAGGTGCCCAATCCCATTATATGATGGAGTACTGGCTGACTAATTAATACCAGGCACATTAAAGCCCCAAATCACAACAACCGAGTTATTGTTTGCCAGTCTAGATGCTAGGTTGTTAATGAGAGATGTATAAAGTTCAGAAGATATTGCTGGGGACAAATAGCAGTTTACCAATGTAATAGGCTGTGCATTAGCATAAGTTATATGAAGAGCTAAGGTGCAATTTGGTATGCAGAGACTATAAATACAATGAAAGCATCTAAACAAAGATTGTTGGTTAACAGCTACATGTATCCTCCTCCATAATAGGAAGGGGTTTTATCCCAATGAATAACCTGATAGTGTGGTGGAAAGTAATTCACTGATTGGATTTCAGCAGAAAACCAAGTTTCTGTTAAAACCACAATATCATAAGAATTAAGGGGTAGATTAGACATAAAACTGGTACTCTTATAACGTAGACTCCAAACATTTTAGTAGTATATACTTATACTCCCATTCCATGCCATTATGGTTCTCCATTTTTCTTCAACTTTTCTTATTGTGATGTCTCAATTTCTATTAAAGCTACATCCACGCCGTTTTTCACATGATTGTAGTACCACTGTCCCTACATTCTCACAAAATTTACAGTTCTATGTTTTATAGGAGAGAAATTTCGCACAAAGTGTTTTTTTCCAATGATTTCAACATAAAAACTCCATTTTTCTTTACGCTATATCTCAATTTTTATTAAAGCTACAGCAAAGCCGTTTTGCACATGATTAGAGTACCACATTCCTAACATTCTTAAAAAAGTTATGATTCTATTATGTATAGCAAAGAAAGGAACTCCATTTTTCTTTTTTCTATATCTCAATTTCTATTAAAACTAATGCCATGCCGTTTTGCACATCATTGGAGCATAATTGACAATTGATTGCACTTTATTGATGCATTCCCAACATTCTGGATAAAAGTTATGATTCTAATATGTATAGGAATAAACATATCGCACAAGGTATATTTACCAATTGATTTCAATGTTAAAACTTCATTTTTCTTTTTGCTATATCTCAATTTCTATTAAAGCTTCAGCTATGCCGTTTTGCAAATGATTGAAGTACCGCATTTCTTACATTCTGTCCAAAATTTGTGGTTCTCTCGTGTATTGGAAAGAAAGTATCACACAAAGTCTGTATTCCAGTTGAAATCTATGCAAAAACTTCATATTTCTTTTTGCTACATCTCAATTTCTAATAAAGCTGCAGCTATGCCATTTTGCACATGATTGGAGTACCTCATTCCCTTCATTATCACAGAAATTTACAGTTTTATTTAGTATAGGAGAGAAAATATCGCTCAAGGTGTGTTTTCCCATTGATATCAAAGGAAAAACGCCATTTTTATTTGCTTTATCTCTATTTCTAATAAAGCTACACCCATACTATTTTGCAAATAACTGGAGTACCTCACTCCCTACATTATCACAAAAAATGATACTTCTATGTTGTATAGGAGAGAAAATATCACACAAAGTGTTTTCTTATTGATTTCAATTAAAAACTGTATTCTTCTTTTTGTGTTATATCTCTATTTCTATTAAAGCTGCAGACACGCAATTTTGGCACATGATGGAAGTACCATATGTCCAACATTCTGATAACAATTTACAGTTCTATTTTATATGGGAGAGAAAATATCACATATAGTGTGTGTTTTTTAATGATATCAATAGAAAAACTTCATTTTTCTTTCTGCTATATCTCAATTTCTATTAATGCTATAGCCATGCCGTTTTGCACATGATTAGAGTACAACATTCCCTACCCACTGGCAAAAGTTTACAGTTCTACCATGTATAGGGAAAAGCCGCACAAAGTGCATTTTTTGTTATATCACAATTTTTATTAAACCTTTAGCCATTCTGTTTTGTACGTGATTGGAGTATTACATTCCCTTCATTGTGGCAGAAATTTACAGTTATATGATGTATAGGAGAGAAAATATTGCATAAGGTGTGTTTTTTCATTTATTTCAATGGAAAAACTTCATTTTTCATTTTGCTATATCTAAATTTCTCACTACCTTTATTTTTCACTTTTCTACTTTTCAATTTCCAATAAAGCTACAGCGATGCCGCTTTTAACATGATTGGAGAACCACATTCCCAATATTCTGGAAAAAAACTTATATTGCAATTTGATATAGTGTATTTTTACATTGATTTCAATGGAAAAATTCGATGTTTCTTATGCTATATCTGAATTTTTGTTAAAGCTAAAGCCATGCCGTTTTGTACATGATTGTAATACCACATTTCCTACATTTTGGAAAAATTTACAGTTCTATCATCTATAGGAGTGAAAATGTCACACAAATTGTGTTTTTCCATTGATTTCACTGGTCAGCAAGATTTTTGATGTCTCTATTACAATATATGATTTGAATCCAGTGATTTATGCTGGTTTGAAATATGCAATTAGTTTTTTTTTTCATCACATAAATTTTTTCCACAAATCTGCTTAAATTATGTGCTGAGATATGCTAAATTTTAAGATTATTTATCAGTGTCTGAGTTTACAACAGGTAGAATTCAACATTTCTGAGTTGAATTTGAAGAATTAAGGGCTGTGTAATAAAGTTACTTTGCATGAAGTTGGGAGATGTCAATGCATTCCGAACCATAGTGAATGATGCAGGCATCCCCTACAACTCATCTATTAATGCAGGCAGAACTTAATGATTTGGTGAGAGATTTGAAGTTATCTAGAAGTCATCTGGAATAGTGGGGGACTAAGTGGGGGACAGATGGGAGTGGAGGACTTTAACTTATAGAATAGACCCTGCCTCAGGCAGGAGATGGGTGAGATAATGATGATTTGAACTTATCTAAAAGTGCAGGAGAAGTTCTGGGATTAAATCAAAAAACCTAATGGCACCTGAGACATTTTTCCTATGGTATAACCATACAGAAGAAGAGCTACTCCATTCACTCCTCCAAAATATGTTTCAAGTTAATACAAAATTTTTTAATAATGGGATTAAGTAGTTTCTCCTGTCCCACTAAGAGTCTTTTGAAAGTGTGAAAATGGTGTTGATGAATATTAAAAATTAGGCCCACAACTGATAAATGAAAGGCTATACAAAAATGATTGTCACAGTAGAGAAAAAGATAAGCACTGAGTAAGGAAATCATGGCCAAAAAGAAAGCATCTCTAGTCACACAAAAAAATATTTGAATAAACCATAGATTGAGCCCACAATAGTATTACTTCCACTTTTACATATTAAGCTCTGGATTGGATCAAATAATTGGATTAGTTTGTGGGTTGATGATGAAGTCAGACAGCCATAACAGGTCAACCCCTTCAGAAAATTGCCCACAGGAATTAAAGAGGTAGGTGAAAAGACAAGGAAGAGGGTTAATTGGTAGCACCCAACGTTCTTTACCACCCACCCAAGTTGGTATTGATGTGGGTATGTGCTGCTTAACTTAAGGGATCTAATGAGAACGCTTATAAAACAGTTTGTCAAAACATTGCTCACAGATGGAACGTGCTTTCAGTATCTTGCAAAGCAGTTTCCAAACATTACCACAGAAAAATTAAAGCAGGAATTTTTGAGGGTCCTCAAATTCAAAAACCTGCAATTTGAGGATGATATGAATAAAACTGAACAATTTGCATGAATAAGATTTAAATCTGTTGTTTAAGGCTTCTTGGGAGACAAAAAGGGCAAAAATCACCCATACCAAGTGGAGACCATGCTGGGAAAGTTGAAGGATTCAATATGATTAATAAGTTGTTCCTTCAACACTCTCATTTGAAATATTTCCCAAACAACCTTGGAGATTTTAGTGAGGAGAATGGTGAAAGATTTAACCAAGATGTTAAAGAGATCAAACAGAGGTACCAGGGAAGGTGGAATTTTAACATAATGGCAGACTACTGCTGGAATACTGAATGAGAGTGCAAATATCAAGGAGGTCAAAGAAAGGGAAGTTTGATGTAGAATAAAAGTATTTCAAATCCATTTCTCACCAATCCATTTTCTATCAGTCCAAGAAATCAGACTAAATATCGAATGGAATATCACATGTATGGAATATCACATTCCCAACATTGTTGATAAAAGTTATGATTCAATTATTAATAGGAAAGAAAATATCGCACAAAGTGTTTTTACTTATTAATTTTAATTTAAAACCTGCGTTTTTCTTATTGATTTAAATGTAAAAACGCCATATTTAGTTTTGGAATAACTTAATTCTTATTAAAGCCACAGTTATGCCGTTTTGCACATCAATGGAGTACCACATTTCCTACATTCTGGTCAAAACTTGCAGTTCAATCATATATATAGGGGACAATATGCACAAAGTGCGTTTTCCAATTGATTTCAATGGAAAAACTCAATTTTTCTTTCTGCTATATCTCAATTTCTATTAAACTACCACAATGCGATTTGCACATGAATCGAGTATCATATCCCCTACATTCTGGAAAAAAGTTATGATCCTATTATGAATAGAAAAGAAAATATCGCACAAAGTGTGTTTTCCCATTAATTTCAATTTAAAAACTGCATGTCATTTTTTCTAAATCTCAATTTCTATTAAAGCTACAGCCATGCCGTTTTGCATATGATTGAAGTACCTCATTCCCTACATTCTTGCAAAAATCAACAGTTCTATGTTTTATAGCAGAAAATATATCACAGAATGCGTGTTTGGCCATTGATTTCAATGTAAAATCTCCATTTTTATTGCAATATGTTAAGTTCTACTAAAGATTCAGCCATGCCGTTTTGCAAATGATTGGAGTACCTAACAATCTACATTCTCAAAAAAGTTACCCATTCTATGTTGTATAGGAGACAAAATATAACACAAAGTATGTTTCCCACTGAATTCAATGTAAAAATTATATTTTTTTTCTGTATCTCAATTTCTATTAAAGCTACACCTATGCCGATTTAAACATCATTGTAGTACCTCAATCCCTGCATTCTCACAAAAATTTACTATTTTATGTTGTGTAGGAGAGAAAATACCGCACAAAGGGAATTTTCTCATTGATTTCAGTGTAAAAACTCCTTTTTCATTTGCTATATCTCAATTTCTATTAAAGCTACAACCCTGCCATTTTGCACGTGATTGGAATACCTTATTCCCTACATTCTCACAGATACTTACAGTTCTATGTTGTATGGGAGATAGAATATGGAACAGCGTGTTTTCTTATTGATTTCTATGAGAAAATTTCATTTTTCTTTTTCCTGTAAAGAAAATTGTATTAAAACCACAGCCATGCCGTTTAGAAAATGATTGGAGTACCACATTCCCACCATTATTAATAAACGTTATAATTTAATTATGTAAAGAAAATATTGAAAAAAAGTGTTTTTTCTTAAATATTTCAATGTAAAACTCCATTTTTCTTTTTTCTTTATCTCAATTTCATTTGAAGCTACAGCTATGCCGTTTTCCACATGATTGGAGAACCTCATTCACTGCCATCCCACAAAACGTTATGGTTTTACGTTGTATAGGATAGAAAATATCGCACAAAGTGTGTTTTCCCATTGATTTCAATGTAAATAATCCATTTTTTTTTGATATATCTCAATTTCTATTAAAGCTGCAGCTATGCCGTGTTACACAAGCTATGCCGTTTTACACATGATAAGATTAGAGTACACATGATTATGTATAGGTAAGAAAATATTGCACAAAGTGTGTTTTCCCATTGATGTCAATGTAAAAACTCCATTTTTGTTTTAAATATATTTCAATTTCTGTTAAAGCCTTAGCCATGCTGTGTTGCAAATAATAGGAGTACCTCATTCTTGACATTCATCACAGAAAATGTGCTTTCAAATTGATTTTATTGTAAAATCTCCATTTTTCTATATCTCAATATCTGTTAAAGCTACAGCCATGCCGCTTTGCACGTGATTAAAGTACCTTATTCCCTCTATTCTCTCAAAAATTTACAGTTCTATGTTTTATAGGAGAGAAAATATCACACAAAGTGTGTTTTCCTATTGATTTCAATGTAAAAACTCCATTTTTCATTTTGCTATATCTCAATTTGTATTTAAGCTACATTCATGCCAAATTGCACATGATTGGAGTACGTCATTCCTTACATTCTCACAAAAATTAACATTTCTTTGCTTTATAGGGGAGAAAATATCGCACAATGTGATTTCCCGTTCATTGCAATGTAAAAACTCCATTGTTCTTTTTGCTATATCTCAATTTTCATTAATGCTACAGCCATGCCATTTTGCACATGATTGGCATACCACATTCCCTACATTCTGCCCAAAATTTGGAGTTGTATCATGTATAGGATACAACATGAATAAATTGCATTTTCCTATTGATTTAATAGGAAAAACATCGTTTTCCATTTTCTATAACTAAATTTCTATTAAAGCTATGACCATGCCGATTTACACATGATTATAGTACGTCATTCCGTAAAAAATTTTCAGTTTTGTGTTGTATATAAGAGAATGCATCGCACAATGTGTGTTTTCTTATTTATTTCAATATAAAAACTCAATTTTTCATTTTGCTATTTCTCAATTTCTATTAAAGCTACAGCCATGTAGTTTTGCCCATAATTGGAGCACCGCATTAGCTACATTCTCAGAAAAATATTCAGTTTTATGTTGTTTAGGAAAGAAAATATCACACAGTGTGTTTTCCCATTGATTTCAATGAAAAAACTCCATTTGTTTTGCTTTATCTCAATTTCATTTGAAGCTAAAGCCATGCTATGTGGCACATGATTGGAGTACCTTATTCCTTAAATTCACGCAAAAACTTATGGCTTTATGTTGTATAGAATAGCAAATATCGCACAAAGTGTGTTTTCAATTGATTTCAATGTAAAAACTCCATTTTTCTATTTGCTATATCTCAATTTCTATTAAAGCTACAGCCATGCCGTTTTGCACATAGTTGGGGTACCTCATTCTCTACGTTTTTGAAAACATTTACAATTCAATTTTTAAAGAAATAAATATCTTACAAAGTGTGTTTTCCTATTGATTTCAATGTAAAAACTCCATTTCTATTAAAGCTAAAGCCATGCCACGTTGCACACGATTGGAGTACCTCTTTTTCTACATTCCCTCAAATATTTACAGTTCTATGTAATATAGGAGGGGAAATGTTGCACACTGTGTTTTCCCATTGATTTCAATAGAAAAATATTATTTTTCTTCCTGGTATATGTCAATTTATATTAAAGCTACAGTCATGTCGTTTTGCACGTGATTGGAGTTCGCATTCCCAACATTCTGTATAAAAGTTATGATTTTATTATGTATAGGAGAGAAAATATCGCACAAAGTGTGTTTCCTATTGATTTCAATGTAAAAAAACTGTATTTTTTTTGCTATATCTCTGTTTCTATTAAAGCTACAGCCATGCCGTATTGCACATGATTAGAGTACTCAATTTTTCTCTTTGCTCTATCTCAATACCTATTAAAGCGACAGCCATGCCGTTCTGCAAATGATTGGAGTACCTGAATCCCAACATTCTGAAAAAATTTATCATTCTATGTTGTGTAGGAAAGGAATATTGCAGAAAGCCTGTATTCCCAATAATTTCAATGTAAAAACTCCAATTCTCTGTTTGCTATATCTCAATTTCTATTTAAGCTAAAGCCATGAACTTTTCCACAATATTTGGTGTCCCTACATTTTATAAAAAATTTACAGTTTTATTTTGTATAGGAGAGAAAATATCACTCAAAGTGTGTTTTTCGATTGATTTCAATGTAAAAAACTCCATTTTTCTATTCACTATATCTTAATTTCTATTAAAGCTACAGCGATGCCGTTTTTCACATGGTTGGGGTACCTCATGCTCTACGTTTTCGCAGAAATTTACAATTTTAATTTGTATCAGTGAGGAAACAACCCACAATGTTTGTTTTCATATTGATTTCAATGTAAAAACTGAATTCATTTGCTATCTCTCAATTTCTATTAAAGCTACACCTATGCCAAATTGAACATCATTGTAGTACTTCAATCCCTGCATTCCCACAAAAATTTACAGCTCTACGTTATATAGGAGACAAAATATCACACAAAGTGTGTTTTAATATTCTTAATTTTTATCTTAGCTACAGCCTGAGCTGTAGCTATAATATAGCATTTTTCCTTTTTGCTATATCTCAAATTCTAATAAAGCTACAGCCATGCCATTCAGCACATGATAGGATTATCACATTCCCAACATTCTGAATAAAAGTTATGATTCAAATATATACAATTAAAAATATCCCATGAAGTGTGTTTTCCATTGAATTCGATGTAAAAACTGTATTTTTTACTACATCTCAATTTCAATTACAGCTACACCTATGCCAATTTGAACACCATTGTAGTACCTCTATCCCAGCATTTTCACAAAAATTTACAGTTCTATGTTATATAGGAGACAATATATCACACAAAGTGTGTTTTCCTTTTTATTTTAATGTAAAAACTCCATTTTTCTTTCTGCTATATCTAAATTTTTATTATAGCTACAGCCATGCTGTTTGGCATATGATTGGAGCACCTCATTCCCTACATTATCGCAAAAATTTACAGTTCTATGTTGTATAGGAGAGAAAATATTGCACAAATTGTGTTTTATCATTAATTTTAATGGAAAAACTCCATAATTTTTTGCTATATCTCAATTTCTATCAAAGCTAAAGCCATGCCGTTTTGCACATGATTGGAGTACCTCATTCCCTACATTTTTGCAAAAATTTACAGCTCTATGTTGTAAAGCAGAGAGAATATCGCACAAATTGTGTTTTCTATTGAATTTAATGTAAAAACTGCACTTTTTTGCTATATCTCAATTTCTATTAAACCTTCATACATTTCGTTTCACACATGATTAAAATACCACATTCCTAAACTTTTGTATAAAAGTTATGATGCTATACCACAAATTGTGTTTTTTCCATTGATTTCAATACAAAAACTTCACTTTCCTTTTGCAATATCTCAATTTCTATTAAAGCTACAGCCATGCCGTTTTGAAAATATTTGAAATACATCATTCCCTACTTTCTTATTAAAATTTAAATTTCTATGTTGTATAGGAGAGAAAATATCACATATGGTGTGTTTTCCCTATGACTTCAAAGTATAAACCATTTTTCTTTTTGATATATCTCAATTTCTTTTAAAGCTACAGCCATGACGTTTTGCACTAGATTGGAGTATTTCAATCCCCACATTCTTGATACAATTTACAGTTCTATGCTGTATAGTAGAGAAAATATTGCACAAAGTGTTTTTTCAAATGAATTTCAATTTAAAACCCATTTTTCTATTTGCTTTATCTTAATTTCTGATAAAGCTACAGCCATGATGTTTTGCACACCATTGAAGTACCTCATTCCCTACATTCCAACAAAAATTTACAGTTCTATGTTTTATAGGAGAGAAAATATCGCAAAAAGTGTGTTTCCCTTTGTTTTCAATGTAAAAACTCCGCTTTTCTTTTTGCTATATTTTAATTTCAATTAATGCTACAGCAATGCCGTTTTGCACATGATTGGAGTACTACATTCCCAACATTCTGGATAAAAGTTATGATTATATTATGTATTGGAAAGAAAATATCACAAAAAACGGTTTTTCCATTGATTTCAATGTACAAACTACATTTTTCTTCTTGCTTTACCTCAATTTCTACTAAAGCTTCAGCCATGATGTTTTGTATATGATTGGAGTACCACATTCCCTACATTTTCGCCAAAATTTTCAGTTCTATAATGTATAAGAGACGAAATAAACAAAGTGCGTTTTTCCATTGATTTCAAAGAAAATTTTCATTTTTCTTTTTGCTATATCTCAAATTCTATTAAAGCTACAGCCATGCCGATTTTCACATGATTAGAGTACCCCATTCCCTACATTCCCACAAAAATAGATATCTAAGTTCTATAATAAGGTGCTTCTTCTAGGTGACACTTTCTAGTCCTAAGTTTAATACTCCTAATAATCAACCTCTGAATACTTTATCCTTGGAGAACACTATCATTAACTTTAGAGTCTTATGGCTCTGTCGTCTTTGGGCAGGCATAATAGATTGCCCACAGTTATTTGAGCAGCTCATGATTTCTATCCCTAGAAGAGACATATGGCACAGTAGAATTTTCAAATATGTGGGTGACCTGAACAACCCCTTCTATATAGCTCAGGGAGATTTCAATACAATTGGTTTATCAATTGATGACCTGAATTTATCCAGGCAGGTGTTTAAGGCAAAAGTATTACAGATTTTAAGGATAAATCACTGATGTTTAGTGGATTCTATGTATTTATATCCTCCATTTTTAAATTATACACCACATTTTAAAATTTTAAAAGTTAATAATTTACACCTTATTTATTTTTATGAGAACTATGTTCCCTGCTTTTATTCTATTAGAACTTTATCTATGTTTTATCATAGTTCCTGTAATTCTCTTAAATTAAGTAGATATCATAACTTACATTAAGTGATTATTTAGATCTTTTATGTGATACCCACACCCTTACCAACTAATCCCCCCTCATAGCTTCCTTCCCATCCACTACAAAAGAGCTTGCCTGTTTAGTGGATGTAAAGCAGTACTTAATCTAAATCGAAATCTATATCTCATTTTCTATTTAAGCTACAGCCATGCCATATTGCAATTAATAGGAGTACCTCATTTACTACAATCTCGTAAAAACTTACAGTTGTATGTAGTATATTAGAGAAAATATTGCACAAAGTGTGATTTTCCATTGATTTCTATGTTAAAATTCCATTTTTCTTGTTGCTATATCTCAATTTGTATTAGAGCCATGCTTTTTTGCACATGGATGGAGTGCCTGATTCCTTTCATTCTCGCTAAAATTAACATTTCTGTTTTTAATAGAAAAGAAAATATCGCGCAAAGTGTGTTTCTCATTGATTTCAATATATAAACTCCATTGCTCTTTTTGATATATCTCAATTTCCATTAAAGCTGCAGCCATGCCATGATTGAGGAACCACATTCTCTATATTCTGTCCAAGATTTGTGGTTCTATTATGTATAGGAAAGAAAATATCGCACAAAGTGTTTACACAATGATTTAAATAGAAAAACTTCATATTTCTATTTGCTATATCTCATTTTCTATTAAAGCTACAGCCATGCTGTTTTGCACATGATTGGAGTACCTCATTCCCTACATTCATTACTCCATTTTTTCTTTTTGCTATATGTCAATTTCCAATAAAGCTTTAGGAATGCCGGTTTCACATGATTAAATTACCTCATTCACTACATTCTCACAAAAATTTAGAGATATAGGAGGAAAAATATTGAAAAAAAGGGTGTTTTCCTATTGATTTCAATTAAAAATTAAATTTTTCTTTATACTTTATCTCAATTTCTATTAAAGCCACTGCAATGCAGTTTTGCATATAACTGGAGTACCTCATTCCCTATATTCAAAAAAATATACACTGCTCTACGTTGTAAAGGAGAGAAAATATTGCTCAAAGAGTGTTTTTACATTGATTTCAATGAAAAAACCCCACTTTTCTTTTTGCAATATCTCAATTTCTTTTAAAGCTATGGCCTTGTCGTTTAGCACTTGATTGGAGTACAACATTCCCAACGTTTTTAATAAAACTAATGATTCTATTATGTAAAGGAAAGAAAATATTGCACAAAGTGTGTTTTCCCATTGATTTCAATATAAAATCTTCATATTTCTATATGTTATATCCCAATTTCTATTAAAGCTACAGCCATGACGTTTTGCACATGACTGGAGTACATTGTTTGCTACATTCTCACTATGTTGTATAAGACGGAAAATATCGCACAATGTGTGTTTGCCATTAATTTCAATGGAAAAACGCCATTTTGCTGTTTGCTATATCTCAATTTCTTTTAAAGCTGCAGCCATGCAATTTTGCACATGATTGGAGGACCGCATTCCCCATGTTCTAAATAAAAGTTATGATTCTATTATGTAAATGAAAGAAAATATTGCACAAAGTGTGACTTTCCATTGATTTTAATGTAAAAACTCCATTTTTCTTTCGGCTTTATCTCAATTTCTATTAAAGCTACAGCCATGCCGTTTTGAACCATGATTAGAGAACCTCATTCCCTACATTCTTTCATAAATTTACAGTTATATGTTGTATAGCTCAGAAAATATCGCACAAATTGTACTTTCTAATTGATTTCAATGTAAATTCTCCATTTTTTTTGCTATATCTCCATTTCTAAAAAAGCAACAGCCAAGCCGTTTTGCACTTTATTGGAGTACCACAATCCCAAATTTCTGGATAAAAGTTATGATTGTATTATGTATAGGAAGAAAATATCACACAAAGTGTGTTTCATGTTGATTGCAATGTGAAAACCATTTTTCTTTTTGCTATATCTAAATTTCTATTAAAGCTACAGGATGGAATACCTCATTCACCAAATTCTGGTTAAAATTTGTATTTCTATTTTGTTTAGGAGAGAAAATATTGCACAAAGCATGTTTTCCAATTGATTTTAATGTAAAAACTCCATTTTACGTTTTGCATATGATTGGAGTAGAACATTCCCAACGTTCTGGATAAAAGGGTGACAAAGGGTGTTTTCCTATCGATTTTAATCTAAAAACTTTATTTTGCTTTTTACTATATCTGAATTTCTATTAAAGCTACAGCCATGAAGTTTTGCACATGATTGTAGTACCTTATTCTCTACATACTTTTAAAATTTACAGTTTATGTTTTATAGGAGAGAAAATATCTCGCATAGTGTGTTTCCCTATTCATTTCAATGTAAAAACTCCATTTTCTTTTTGCTATATCTTAAATTCTACTAAAGCTACAGCCATGTTGTTTTGCACATGATAAAATTTTGCACATGGTTAAAATTTATGATTCTTGTATGTATAGAAATTAAATTAAAATTAAATGTTAAATGGCTTTGCATCCACTAAGCAGGCTAGCCCTTTTGCAGTGGATGGGAAGGGTTGAGGGGCTTGAGAGAAGGCATTCTATCCAAAAGGAAGAAAGTACTTTAAATAAGGATCAACAGTTGCTGGTGTGTATTAGGATCTCTATTAATTTTTAAGTGATGAATAATAATAGTTATTAAATAGTAAAAAAAATTTTAATATTTTATAACATAAGGAAAAACACACTTTGCGCCATATTTTCTATCCTATACATAATAGGACCACAAATTTTTTGACAAAATGTAGGGAATAAGGTACTCCAATCATGTGCAATACGGCATGGCTGTAGCTTTAATAGAAATGGAGGAGGGGTGTTTTTCATTGGTGTTTTTCATTGGTCTTTTTCATTGGTGTTTTTCGTTGGTGTTTTTCATGGGTGTTTCATGGGTATTTTTCATTGGGTTATCAAGGGTGATTTTCAATGGTGTTTTTCATTCAAATGAAAGGAAAACAAACTTTGTTAAATATTTTCTTTCATATAAACTATATTTCATAAAGTTTTGCAAGTATGTAGAGAATGAGGTACTCCAAATATTGTGCCAAAGGACATGGCTGTAACTTTATTAGAAATTGAGATATAGCAAAAAGAAAAAAGGAGTTTTTACATTGAAATCAATAAGAAAACACTTTGTGCGATATTTTTTCTCATATACAATATAGAACGGTAAATTTTGGCCGAAATGTTGGGAATGAGGTACTCCAATCATTTTCAAAATGGTATGGCTGAACCTTTAATATAAATTGAGATATAACAAAAGAAAAAATGGAGTTTTTATAATAGAATCATAACTTTTATCTAAAGTGTTGGGAAAATGCCACTCCATTCATGTGCTAAACGGAATGGCTATAGCTCTATAACAGAAATTGAGATATAGCAAAATGAACAATGGAGATTTTAAATTGAAATCAATAGGAAGACACAGTTTGTGTGATATTTTCTTTCCTGTACATAATAGAATCATAACTTTTATCCAGAATGTAGGGAATGTGGTACTCCAATCATATGCAAAATGGCATGGCTGTAGCTTTAATAGAAATTGACAAACTGCAAAAAAAATGGAGTTTTTACTTTGGAATCAATGGTAAAACACACTTTGCATGACATATACTCTCCTATACAACATAGAACTTTAAATTTTTCTAAGAATGTAGAGAATGAGGTACTCCAGTCATGTGCAAAATGGCATGGCTGCAGCTTTAATAGAAATTGAGATTTAGCAAAATGGAAAAATGGAGTTTTTATACTGAAATCTAAAGGAAAATGCACACTGTTAAATATTTTCTTTTCTGTACATAATTCAATCATAACTTTTTTCTAGAATTATGGGAATATGGCACTCCATTCATGTTCTAAATGGCATTGCTATAGCTCTATAATAGAAATTGAGATACAGCAAAATGAACAATTGAGATTTTACATTGAAATCAATAAGAAAACAAAGTTTGTTCGATATTTTCTCTCCTATACAACATATGACTGGAATTCCAATCATGTGAAAACGTCATTGCTGTAGCTTTAAAGAAATTGAGATATAGCAAAAAGAAAAATTTAGTTTTAACATTGAAATCAATTAGAAAACATGCTTGTGATATTTTCTATTCTATTCTATTCTGTTGCTTGAAACCCCTAAGCAGGCGAACCCTTAGGTAAGGGATGGTGTGCTATGTAATAGTAGGGACCAGTACTTAGTGAGCAGACAGCAAAAAATAATGTGGAAAGCTGAAATCAAATTTGAACTGCACAATGTATAGCAGCTAACCAGCACAAGAGATTGTGATACCATACAAGATTATTAATGAATTTTATAAAGTGTGTCACACATGTAATGACTATTTACATACATACTAATAGTAACGAAGTGACCAAAAATGCTCGAATGTTCCATGGACCCTTAAAATACAAAATACTACGCAGTGGCTTAAAATGTTAAAAATCCAAAGTGAAGCAAAAAATGTTAAAAATAATGCCAATAGAGCCAAAAAATACTAAGCAATGCCAAGAAAGGCTAAAAACAAACAATTTCAAGATGGCTTAAATAGTTAAAAGTTATGATATTGGTCATGAATCCTCATTACTACCTCTTGATAGTAGATGGGCAATCAACTTCTTCGATAGTCTTATGAATGGCAACAACAGATCATCCAGAGTCAACTCAAACCTATTAAAATCACGTTGTGCCAGTTAAACTGTGTTACTAGTGTTCCTAGCATATGCAAACCAATATCTTTGTCTCAAGCGACAACTAGGGAAAAAAATTTCTGGAGAGCTGAGCAGCTGTGTATAGTCAATCTAAAATTAAAAATGTGATGCAGCCAAATTATTCTACTGTAGCATATGAACAACATTAGAGGTAATGCATGGACGCGATTATTCATCAGCGCCAAAGTCTTTGTAGTAGGAACACTCAGCCTTAGAGCCTTATCATGCAGTCTCACAATCTTGCGTAGGTGAGAGAGTGCAACCTAACCAGCAAATAAAGCAGTAGGATATAATTGGCTTGATCAATGATTGGAAAAGGAGAGTAACCAAAGCTGGGAATCTTTATATAAAAAATTCTTAATATAAATAATAGCATAATAAGCTCTATTTTATTTTAAATAAATGTGGTGAACATCACTCGAAAATAACAATTTTGTGTCAAGCAATACCCTAAGATCCCACACCACATCACTATAGGGTATCAGTTCTCCATTACTAAATACATATGGATACAGAATAGGAGACTGATTCTGATAAAAAGATATAACCTGAGTCTCACTATAATTCAAAGTTAAATTATTTTATTGGAGCCAATGCTCAACCTGAATCAAGGACCCATTCAGATGAACAGCAGACTGATGATTCACCAGCATCTTTAAAAGCTTTAGGTCATCTGCAAATGCTTGGTTGGTACCCTCTCATGGGACATTAGAGTAAAGATCATTCATAAAGATGTTGAAAAATATAGGGCTGAGGGCACTGCCCTGTAGTAAGCCCACCTCCTGAAGATAGTATTGATAGCTCACAACTTGTCAAATTTTGACAAAATTATATCTAAGGCATAGGCAATTTTCAAGAAAGCCTAGCAGATTACCAGAAAGACCATAAGCTGCCAATTTCCATAGGAGAAGGAATATTGGGACCCAATCAAAAGCATTAGATAGGTCCAGATATATACTATCCACCTGGCGTTGCTTTGTAAATGCCTCAAAGATACCATCCAAATGAATTAAAAGATTAGTTTCTGTGGATCGTCCTTTTCTAAAACCATGCTGATCCTCACTTAGAAATGGAGTACACCATTAGACAAGTTTCAGTGTAATAATTCTTTCTGATATCTTAGCTACTGGGGATAGCAGGGAAATTGGCCTGTAGCTCGATACATTAGATTTAACACCCTTTTTGAATACCGGGCACACATAAGCTGTCCTCCAGATAGTTGGGACAAAACGGTTGTGCAAACAAAGATTAAATAATCTGGCTATTACTGGTGCCAAAATATCCCAATAAGCCTTGATGATGAGTGGGGAAACTCCATCTGGCCCTGGTGATAAAGGGGGTATAAATTTTCCCAATTGCTAACGTCACATCTGCACTTGTAACAGATGACAGATCAAATTAATCACCTCCAGATGGTAGAGGTAATGGGTACCTTATAAGCCCAGCAGGAAGTGTGAAAGCTTCCTGGAGATGAGCATATTAATGAAGAAAAGACTTTGCCACCTCAACTTGATCAGAGATCTGACTATTATTGTGCAACAGGGTAATACTCCCATCAAAATCATCTTTCAATCACTTACATCCAACCCAATATGACTGAGTTGAATTCTGCTTAGATAAGAGTTTTGTCAAGTAATCTTGCCGTGAAGAAACCAACAGTCGTTTAATCATTCCCGTGCCTCACAATAGCGCCCCCACAAAATGGGTGAGAGGCTCTTCTTGTTCAAAGAAAAGAGTCGCCTCTTTAGCTTAATTAAGCAAATAAGTTCAGCACTAAACCAATGTGAAAATGCCCTGAGAGTACACCATCCCATGGAGCATTGGCCAGGCAGTGATATAGTTCTATACAATTCCCCCATACCAGTCATATCATGGCTGACTTGCCAGGGGCTGTGCACCTGTTGTATTTGCATGACAGAAGACAAATACTAGGGATGGATGAAACGAATATAATTTAGAAAGTGGATCAACCACTTCATTTAGGACATCTCTAAATTGGAGAAGCACAAATCCAACAATCGACAAATGAAGTTTCTGATAAGGTTGAGGTTAGGTAACTTATTAAATGTGTTCAAAGAAATCAAAGAATGGGCCTTGAAAGTCTGGGATGATCCATAATAGTAAGGAACCTTGGTAGACCAATCAATAAGTGGGACATTAGAGTCCCCTACATAAGATGTTGGGGACATGCTGGCTAATTTCACTGAAAGTTAGTCCAACACTGAAGTAAATGTGGCTGTATTTAATGCTGGGGATAGATAGCAAGCAATTAGTGTAAGATTACCATGCTCACCTAAATTTATTGGTAAAAAGTAATCCAGCACCATGATAGGTGGATTATTTGTCCCAACAAAACACTATATAATTGGGTTGAAAATAGGCATGAGAAGAGATTTTGTCAGACAGCCAGGTTTCAGACAGCACAATAATATCATAGGGTGTCAAAAGTAGAGTGGACAGAAAATAGTCGCTCTTAGAATGCAAGCCCCTAAAAATTTCATAATATATGCTGATATAGCTTGGATCCATTAGGGGGTGCTATTATTTGGGTTTACCTCTCTCATCCCGAAATTATCCACCCCTCCAGTTCATATTGAATTATCCTTGGGTAAGTCCATGACCAGTTTAGTTTGGATCATTGAATCATGTAAAGTGCCAATGAACTTCTTTATCAAAGCATTAGATGGCCACAGGTCAAGTGACAACAACGAGTCTTGATCAGTCCCATTTTAATTAATGCAGAAAGAGGAGTAGCCATTACGTTTTGTCTTCAATTGGGCAATAAAGCCATGACATCCTTGTCTAAGATCTTGCAGATGGTCATAAATGCCTTGGCAGGCAGTAGCTGGATTTAAACGTGAGATGAAAATTCGTAGAACTGGCAACTTAGGTATTACCTCAAAAAAGAGTATTTTCCTGTACAGTTGATAGGCGGAGAATGCAATCTGCGATCCCTTCGTTCTTTCCAAGAAGAGTTAGCGGCAGAAACACCTAGATAATCTGAACTTTCCACCCTGATATCAGAATTCTCAGAGATCAACTTATGGGGCTGGGATGTAAGAATAGCCTTGTTAGGATGTCTAGCAATAAAGATTGGGGATCAACCAGCCTGCCCCATTGTAGACTGAGATGCAGCTGCTGCATAAGTGCGTTTCAAGCCATGAATAGAGGAAGAAGAGGCAATCTCAACTTTGAAAGCTGAAAGCTCAGAGCACAATTGCTGTAATTTGGATACGATGGCATTATTAGAAGTAAGAGAATCTTCAAACAATTAAATTAGCTCAAAAAAAAAAGGAAGAAAAGCTCTCTGTAATTTTCTTGGAGACAACTGAAATTAGAAGAGATTCAAAGTCCATGGATATAGTAAGCCCATCAATGGCGGAATTGTATCAGGCTCAGAAGGCCACACTTCCTTAACTGGAGTAATATCACCACACAGAAGTAAACACCCCCAACATTTAACATTGAAGGCTAAAAGAGGAGCATCATAATCCATTACATTTATGCAGTCAATATGTGTTTTCTTAAGACAAAGTATGCATTTTAATGCTACATTCCTAGGATAAATATCCTTTCCACAAGTCAGACAAGGAGTAGTACCTTCAGGCGCCATTAAAACAACAAGGACTAAATTAAAACGAGAGGGCAGCAGTGGAAGAATTTGCCGGCTGCAGAGGAAGTCGACAGCAACAGATGATACCACCTCAACCAATGA
>JAAFCE010009127.1:18007387-18017804 GCA_013389805.1 Trigoniulus corallinus | reverse complement strand
GTAAGGAATAAGTTACTCCAATCATGTGTAAATAGCATGGCTGTAAGTTTAATAGAAATTGAAATATAGCAAAAAGAAATATGGAGTTTTTACATTGAAATCATTAAGAAAAAAACACTTTGTGCAATAGTCTCTCTCCTGTACTAGATAGAACTGTAAATTTTTGCAAGAATGTAAGGAATGAAGGTAGCTTTAATAGAAATTGAGATATAGCAAAAAAATTTAGTTTTTAAATTGAAATTAATTGAAATCCTAAAGTACCACATTCCCTACGTTTTTGTTAAAATTTGCAGTTCCATCATGTATAGGAGAGAAAATGCACAAAGTGTGTTTTCCCACGCATTTCAATGGAAAAACTACATATTTATTTTTGCTATATCTCATTTTCTATTTGAGCTTCAGTCATGATGTTTTGCTCATTAGTGACATACCACATCGACTAGATTCTGACAAAATTTTACAGTTCTATTATGTATAGGGGAGAAAGCATACAAAGTGTGTTTTCACATTGATTTTCATGGTAAAACTTCATTTTTCTTTTGAAGTATCTCAATTTCCATTATAGCCACAGCCATGTCGTTTTTCAATGATTGGAGTACCACATTCATAACATTCAGGCAAAAATTAATGGTTGTTTTACGTATAGAAAAAGAAATATTGCACATTGTGTTTTACTGCTGAAATCAATGGAAAATATTCATTTTTGCTTTTGCTATATACCAATTTCTATTAAAGCTACAGCCATGCCATTTTGCACAATATTGGAGTACAGCATTCCCAACATTCAGGATAAAGGATATGATTCTGTTATGTTTAGGAAAGAGAATATCACACAAAGAGAGTGTTCTCATTGATATTAATGTAAAAACTCCATTTTTCCTTTTGCATTATCTCAATTTCGATTAAACATTCAGCAATGCCGTTTTGCAGATGTCTGAAGTACCTCATTCCCAACATTCTCTCAAAATTTTTTAGCTGTTTGTTATATATTAAAGAAAATATTAATTCCTTTTAATTTGAATTAAGAAACCATTATTGTTTTGGCCATATATAAATTTCAATGAAAGTTAATGCCATTCCGTTCTGCACATGATTGGAGCACCTCATTTCCTATATTGTCACAAAGTGTGTTTGCCAATTGATTTTATTGTAAAACTTCATTTTTATTTTTGCGAGATCTCAAATTCTGTTAAAGCTACAGCCATGCCGTTTGGCACATTCTTGAAGTACCTCATTCCCTACTTTCTTGAAGAAATTTACAGTTCTATCATGTATAGTAGACAAAATGCACAATGTGCGTTTTTCCACTGATTTCAATTGATTTCATTAATTTTTTAATTGCTATATCTCAATTTTTGTTATAGCTACAGCCATGCCGTTTTTCACATGATTGGAGTACTACATTCCCTTCATTCTAACCAATACTAGCAGTTCTATCATGCATAGGAGAAAAAAAACACAAAGTGTGTTTGCCCAATGATTTCAATGTAAAAACTCCATTTTTCTTTTTGCAATATCTCAATTTCTACTAATGCTAAAGCCGTGCCATTTTGCACATGATTCGAGTACTTCATTAACTACATTCTCACAAAAATTTACAGTTCAATGTTGTATAAGAGAAAAACTATCGCACAAAGTGTGTTTTCCCATTGATATCAATGTAAAAACTCCATTTTCTGTTTCCTATATCTCAATTTCTATTAAAGCTACAACTATGCAATTTAGCGCATGATTGGAATAGTTTATTCCCTACATTCTCACAAAAATATATGGTTTTATTTTGTGTAGGTGAGAAACTATTGCACAAAATGTGTTTTCCTATAGATTTCAATGTAAAAACTCCATTTTTCCTATTCTATATCTCAATTTCTGCTAAAGCTGCAGGGATGCCATTTTGCACATGATTGGAGTACCACATTCCCTACATTTTAGCCAAAATTTGCAGTTCTATCATGTATTGGAAACAAAATGCGCAAAGTACATTTACCTATTTATTTCAATTGAAAAACTTCATTTTTCTTTTTTGGATATCTTACTTTCTATTAAAGTTACAGCCATGCTATATTTCACATAACTGGGGTGTGCCATACCCCACATTCTCGCTAAAATTTACAGTTCCATTTAGTGTAGGACGGGGAATATCACACAAAGTGTGTTTTCCTATTCATTTCAATGGAATAACTCCATTTTTCTTTTTACTACATCTCAATTTTTATTAAAGCTACAGCCATTCCGTTTTGCAAGTGATTGGAGTACCTCATTCCCTCTATTCTTGCAAAAATTTACAGTTCTTTGCTTTGCAGGAGAGAAAATATTGCACAAATTGGGTTTTAATATTGATTTTGTTGTAAAATCTCCATTTCTACTGCTATATTCAATTTCTAATATACCAACTGTTATGACTTTTTACAGATGATAAGAGTATGACATTCAGAACATTCTGAATAAAAGTTACGATTCTATTAAATATATGTAAACAAAAATTGCTCAAAGTGTGTTTTTCCTTTGATTTCAATGTAAAAACTCCATTTTCCTTTTTGCTATATCTTTATTTCTATGAAAGCTACAGACATGCAATTTTGCACACAATTGGAGTTCCTTATTCCATTAATTTTTGAAATATTCAATGTTACATGTTTTATAGGAGAGAAAATATCACACAAATTGTGCTTTCCTATAGATTTGAAAGTAAAAATTCCATTATTCTTTCTGCTTTATCTCAATTTCTATTAAAGCTACAGCCATGCCGTTTTGCTCATGATTGGAGTATCACATTCCCTACATTCTGGCAAAAAATTGGCAGTTGTATTATGTATAGGAGACAAAATGCTGAAAGTGCGTTTTCCCATTAATTTCAATAGAAAAAAATCATAACTCTTATCACATTCATTTTCAATATAAAAAATCTATTTTTCTATTTGGCATACTCTAACTTCCATTAAAGCTACAGCTATGCCATTTCGCACATGATTGGAGTACATCTTTCCATACATTCCCACAAAAAATTACAGTTCTATGTGGTATATGAGAGAAAATATCACACAAAGTGTTTTCTCATTGATTTCTTTTTGCTATTTCTCAAATTCTACTATAGCTAAACCCATGCCATTCTACAAATGATTGGAGTAGTACATTCCCTACATTGTGGCCAAAATTTGCAGTTCTATCATGTATTGCAAGCAAAACGCAAAATGTGCGTTTTCCCATTTATTTCAATTAAAAAACCTCATTTTTGTTTTTAATATATCTCAATTTCTGTTAAAGCTACAGCTATGCCGTTTTGCAAATAATTTGAGTACCTTATTCCAAAAACTCTCAAAATAATTTACATTTCAATGTTATATAGGTCAGAAAATATCGCACAAGGTGTGTTTTCCCATTTATTTCAATTGAAAAACTCCATTTCTCTTTTTGCAATATCTAAATTTCTATCAAAGTGACAGCCATGACGTTTAGCAGATAATTTACAGTTCTATTTTGTATAGGAGTGAAAATACTGCACAAAATGTGTTTTTTCATTGATATTAATTAAAAAACTTTATTTTTCTTTTTTGCTATATCTCAATTTCTATTAAGCTACAGCCATGCTGTTTGCGCATGATTGGAGTACAACAATTCCTACATTCTGGATAGAAATTACAATTGCTTTATCTGTAGGAATAAAAATGTTACACAAAGTGTGGTTTCTTATTGATTTCAATGTAAAATCTTCATTTTTTTTACTATATCTAAATTTCTATTAAAGCTAAAGCCATGCTGTTTTGCACATGATATTAGTACCTGAGACCCTAGATTTTCGCAAAAATTTACTGTTCTATGTTGTAACAAAGAGAAAATATTGTACAAAGTGTATTTTCCTATTGATTTCAATGTAAAAACTCTATTTTTCGTTTTCCTTTATCTCAATTTCTATTAAAGCTACAGCCATGTTGCTTTGCAAATGATTAGGGTACATCATTCCCTACATTCTAACAAAAATTTACAGTTCTATGCTGTACATTAGAGACATTCTGGATAAAACTTATGATTCTATTACGTAAATTAAAAAAATGTGCACCAAAGTGTGTTTTCTCATTGATTTCAATTTAAAAATCCATTTCCAGTTTTTCTATATCTCTATTTCTTTGAAAGCTACAGACATGCTGTTTTGCACGTGCCTGAAGTACCTCTTTCCCTACCTTCTTGCAAAAATTTACAGCTATATGTTTTATGGGAGAGAAAATATCACACAAAGTGATTTTTCTAATTGATCCTTATAGAAAAAATCCATTTTTCTTCTTGCTATATCTCAATTTATACTAAAGCTGGATCCAAAAGCAGGATCCGAATCTTCAGAACTGGCCCTAACACCTACTCCATTAAGATATCATTTAAAAGAGGACCACAAAGGGACCTTAAAATCAGCTAATAGACCCATTTTTTCGTTTTTCTTTAGACCTTCCCAGCCTGTACTGAAAGGCAGAGGGAATTTTTGGAAAGTAAGTGGCCTCCCTAAAGTGCAGATTTCCAGAATCTTTATTTCTCACCTAAGGCCAGAAGTAATGTGCCAATCCCTTTACGAGCACTAAACTGAACTTAAGCAAGGTCACTTTCAGCATATTTTACAACTAAAAACCAAATCTAATTCATATGCGTCATTTGTTAATTATTCTGCTGGGCAGGACATGGATTCTCGGTTTTCTGAGAACTTGTGTCCTTCACACTCCTTAATAGAACAGTTTGTAGGTAAACTGCATGAAAACATGATGATATGCAAGTTATGTTTTGATCCTTCGGGTGGCTATTCAATGTGAGAGCCAGATTTGGCTTTAGGTAGGGGACGAGAGGTTAACACCTCTTTCTCACCTGACTAATGACTGTAAAACTGAATATTCGTTATTATTATCGAAAGGTACTGGAGTTTCTGCATAAAGCATGACACTTTGTTTGCTAAAATATCACAAAAAGTTATGATATTGTTATTTTAACAGAAACGTGGCTATCAGATGAGATTAACTTTTATGATTTTTTTCCTTCAAATTAACTTGTTTTTTTTCTTGATAAGAGGGGTAGTTACATTGGTGGAGGTATCTTAATAGCTGTGAATGCACTTACACTTGGAGATAATTGCCACCTGATTGATAGCCTATGCATTGCTGACTCTGTCCTAGCAATCTCTGTAAAGATAGCAGGGGTTGGCTGGACTACAGATGTTGGCTGTTATTTTTCACCAGCACTTTTATATATGAATTTTGCCTCAATGGTTGAGAACTTACCCAGAAACCTAGATAATCACTCACCCATTGTGATAATAGGTGATTTCAATGTTCCTTCAATAGATTGGGGCTATCCATTACCTCAAAATCAGGGCTCATCACATTCTGGTAAGGCAAACTCTCTAATTGCCATGGCTACAACAACGAAATTGAAGCAGAGAAATATGATATTAAATTCTAGGGGTCGCCTTCTGGACATATGTTTTACTGATATCCCCTGCAGAGTCTATGAATCGGTCAGAATGTCTAAACTTTATGTGTACCACCCAGCATTAGAAATCACTTTCCACGGAGCAAGACTGAAAGATGCTCCCTTAGAACAGATGACAAATTTTGTTTTTGACTGGCGAAAGGGAAACTATGTAAAACAGTACAACACTCAATTTAATACTCTAACCTTGGATGCTACTATTATATTTATTAGTGTAATGTTGCTCTACCGTCTTTAAACTGGTCTAATAGACTGACCACATCTACAGGGTCAACTGCTGATTTCCATTCCTGCAAGAGGCTTATGGCATAATTGCTTTTTTAAGTATGCTGGGGTTAAATCCCCAGCATTTCTTTTTCTATTTCTTTTTGCTATAACTAAATTTCTATTAAAGCTATAACTATATTTCTATACTTATATCGTCAAAAAAATTACAGTTCTACGTTGTATAGAAGAGAAAATATTGCACAAAATGTGTTTTCCTATTGATTTCAATTGAAAAAAACTTAATTTTTCTTTTTGCTATATCTCAATTTGTATTAAAGCTGCAGCCATGCCGTTTTCCACATGATTGGAGTACCACAATCCATACATTCTGGACAAAGTTTGTAGTTCTGTCATGTAAAAAGTACTAAATGCGCAAAGTGCGTTTTCCTATTCTTGCTTTATCTCAATTTCTATTCAAGCTACAACCATGTGGTTTTGCATATGGTTAAAGTACCACATTCCCTACATTCTTTCCAAAATTTGTGGTTTTATTATGTAGAAGAAAGAAAATATCAGACAAAGTGTGTTTTCCCATTTGATTTCATTAGAAATACTCCATTTTTCATTTTGCTATATCTCAATTTCTATTATAGCTACAGCCATGCCGTTTTCCACATGATTGGAGTACCACAATCCGTACATTCTGGACAAAGTTTGTAGTTCTGTCATGTAAAAAGAACTAAATGCACAAAGTGCGTTTTCCTATTCTTGCTTTATCTCAATTTCTATTCAAGCTACAACCATGTGGTTTTGCATATGGTTAAAGTACCACATTCCCTACATTCTTTTCAAAATTTGTGGTTTTATTATGTAGAAGAAAGAAAATATCAGACAAAGTGTGTTTTCCCATTTGATTTCATTAGAAATACTCCATTTTTAATTTTCCTATATCTCAATTTCTATTATAGCTACAGCCATGCCGTTTTGTAAATTATTTGAGTATCTTATTTCTTACATTGACGCAAAAATTTGCAGGTCAATTTTGTATGGGAAAGAAAATATCGCACAAAGTGTGTTTTTCCAATAAATTGAATGGAAATACTTCATATTTCTTTTTGCTATATCTCAATTTCTATTTAAGCTGCAGCCATGCCATTTTGCTGAAGATTGGAGTACATCGTTCTCTTGATCCTCTCAAAAATTTACAGTTCTATATATTATGAGAGAGAAAGTATCACACAAAGTGTGTTTTCTTATTGATTGAAATGTAATAACACTTTGTAACACTATATAAAATTTCTATTACAGCTACAACCATGTTGTTTTTGTGCATGATTGAAGTATATCATTCCCTACATTTTTTGATAAAATTTACAGTTCTATGTAGTAGTGGACAGAAACTATCAGACAAAGTGTGTTTTTTTAATATTTTAATTTAAAAACTCCATATTTCTTTTTGCTACATCTAAATTTCTATTAAACCTAAAGCTATGCCGTTTTAAACATGATTGGAGTACATCATTCCCTGCATTTTTGCAAAAATTTACAGTTCTATGTTGTACAATGGAGAAAATATTGCACAATCTTTTTGCTATATCTCAATTTCTATTAAAGCTATAGCCATTGTTTTGCACATGATTGGAATATCACATTCTCTACATTCTAGCCAATATTTGCAGTTTTATCTTGAATAGGAGACAAAAAACAAAAAGTGTGTTCTCCCCTTGATTTTAATGAAAAAACTTCCTTTTTTCTTTTGTTATATCTCAATTTCTTTTAAATCTAAAGCCATGCCGTTTTGCATATGAATTGAGTACCTCATTCCCTACATTTTCACCAGAATTTAGTGTTTTATGTTTCATAGGAGAGTAGCTTAATAGAAATTGAGATATAGCAAAAAAAGAAAAATAAAGTTTTTTAATTAATATCAATGAAAAAACACACTTTGTGCAATATTTTCACTCCTATACAAAATAGAACTGTAAATCATCTGCTAAACGTCATGGCTGTCACTTTTAAAGAAATATAGATATTGCAAAAAAAAAATGGAGTTTTTCGATTGAAATCAATGGGAAAACACACCTTGGGCGATATTTTCTGACCTATGTAACATTGAAATGTAAGTTTTTTTAAGAGTTTTGGGAATGAGGTACTCAAATTATTTGCAAAACGGCATAGCTGTAGCTTTAACAGAAATTGAGATATATCAAAAACAAAAATGAGGTTTTTCAATTGAAATCAATGGGAAAACGCACTTTGTGCGTTTTGTTTGCAATACATGATAGAAATTCAAATTTTGGCCACAATGTAGGGAATGTAATACTCCAATCATTTGTAGAACGGCATGGGTGTAGCTATAGTAGAAATTGAAATATAGCAAAAAGAAATCAATGGGAAAACACACGTTGTGTGATATTTTCTCTCATATACCACATAGAACTGTAATTTTATGTGGGAATGTATGGAAAGATGTACTCCAATCATGTGCGAAATGGCATAGCTGTAGCTTTAATGGAAATTTAAGTATGCCAAATAGAAAAATAGATTTTTTATATTGAAAATGAATGTGATAAGAATTACGATTTTTTTCTATTGAAATTAATGGGAAAAATGCACTTTCAGCATTTTGTCTCCTATACATAATAAAACTGCCAATTTTTTGCCAGAATGTAGGGGATGTGATACTCCAATCATGAGCAAAACGGCAAGGCTGTAGCTTTAATAGAAATTGAGATAAAGCAGAAAGAATAATGGAATTTATACTTTCAAATCAATAAGAAAACACAATTTGTGTGATATTTTCTCTCCTATAAAACATGTAACATTGAATATTTCAAAAATTAATGGAATAAGGAACTCCAATTGTGTGCAAAATTGCATGTCTGTAGCTTTCATAGAAATAAAGATATAGCAAAAAGGAAAATGGAGTTTTTACATTGAAATCAAAGGAAAAACACACTTTGAGCAATTTTTGTTTACATATCATCTGTAAAAAGTCATCATCATCTGTAAAAAGTAAAAAGTCATGGCAGTGGGTATATTAGAAATTGAATATAGCAGTAGAAATGGAGATTTTAAAACAAAATCTATATGAAAACCCACTTTGTGCAATATTTTCTCTCCTGCAAAGCAAGAAACTGTAAATTTTTGCAAGAATAGAGGAAATGAAGTACTCCAATCACGTGCAAAACGGAATGGCTGTAGCTTTAATAAAAATTGAGATATAGTAAAAAGAAAAATGGAGTAATTCCATTTAAATCAATAGGAAAACACACTTTGTGTGATATTCCCCCTCCTACACAAAATAGAACTGTAAATTTTAGCAAGAATGTGGGGTATGGCACATTCCAGTTATGTGAAATATGGCATGGCTGTAACTTTAATAGAAAGTAAGATATCCAAAAAGAAAAAGGAAGTTTATAAATTGAAATCAATGGGTAAACGTACTTTGCGCATTTTGTTTCCTATACATGATAAAACTGCAAATTTTGGCTAAAATGTAGGAAATGTGGTACTCCTGTCATGTGCAAAATGGCATGCCTGCAGCTTTAGCAGAAATTGAGATATAGAATAGGAAAAATGCAGTTTTTACATTGAAATCAATAGGAAAACACATTTTGTGCAATAGTTTCTCACCTACACAAAATAAATCTGTATATTTTTGTGAGAATGTAGGGAATAAAGTGCATAGCTGTAGCTTTAATAGAAATTGAGATATAGGAAACAGAAAAATGGAGTTTTTACATAGATATCAATGGGAAAACACACTTTGTGCGATATTTTTTCTCTTGTACAACATTGAACTGTAAATTTTTCTGAGAATGTAGTTAATGAAGTACTCGAATCATGTGCAAAATGGCATAGCTTTAGCATTAATAGAAATTGAGATATTGCAAAAAGAAAAATGGAGTTTTTACATTGAAATCATTATGCAAACATACTTTGTGTTTTTTATCTCCTATGCATGATAGAACTGCTAGTATTGGTTAGAATGAAAGGAATGTAGTACTCCAATCATGTGAAAAACGGCATGGCTGTAGCGATAACAAAAATTGAGATATAGCAAAAAAAAAATAATGAAATCAATTGAAATCAGTGGAAAAACGCACATTGTGCATTTTGTCTACTATACATGATAGAACTGTAAATTTCTTCAAGAAAGTAGGGAATGAGGTACTAAAAGAATGTGCAAAACGGCATGGCTGTAGCTTTAATTGAATTTGACATCTCGGAAAAATAAAAATGATGTTTTAAAATAAAATCAATTGGCAAACACACATTGTGACAATATAGGAAATGAGGTGCTCCAATCATGTGCAGAACGGAATGGCTTTAACTTTCATTGAAATTGAGATATGGCCAAAACAACAATGGTTTCTTAATTCAAATTAAATTGAAAACACTTATTGCGATATTTCCTTTCATATATAACATACAACTAAAAAATTTTGAGAGAATGTAGGGAATGAGTTACTTCAGACATCTGCAAAACGGCATTGCTGAATGTTTAATCGAAATTGAGAACTCAAAAGGAAAAACGGAGTTTTTATATTAATATCAATGAGAATACTCTCTTTTTGTGATATTCTCTTTCCTACACATAACAGAATCATATCTTTTATCCTGAATGTTGGGAATGCTGTACTCCAATAATGTGCAAATGGGCATGGCTGTAGCTTTAATAGAAATTGGTATACAGCAAAAGCAAAAATGAATGTTTTCCATTGATTTCAACGGTAAAACA
>JAAFCE010009127.1:17927498-17967206 GCA_013389805.1 Trigoniulus corallinus | reverse complement strand
TTCCTGGCCAGTCTAAAAACTGCATTCTGTCCTTCCCTTGTCCCCAACTTTTCATATAAGGCCTCATACTTCTGGTACTTGGCCAGTGCAGTGGTCCTCCTGGCATTTTTCTTTTCCTGAATATAGACTGTCTTGGAAAACTGGTCCCTTAATTTCCTCCATCTATAGAAGGCTACCTTCTTAAGTTTGATGGCAGCTTCTACCTCCTCATTCCACCACCATGTCTGCCTACCCTGATATGTGCCTCCTACTCTACCCTTACCTAACAGTGCCTCACGATAATTCCTAATCTTCCTAGCAACCCTATCCCACATGGCACTGGCTGGTCCATCCCAGTCCCAGTTGACCTGGCTTAGAACCTCCTGTCAGAATTCATCTGCCTTGGTGGGAAGTTTCCACCACCACATAACAACTGATTCTCCAATCCAGGTATGATTACTTCAGAGTCCCCTTCATTAGTAAGTCTTTCATAAGCAGCTTATGGACACTTTCCTTCTAGAAATCCTCACTGGGTAGTGCCCAACAGTCTTGGATCTCTGCCCTGTGCTGCTTCCTAAAGTTGAAAAAGTCTATTTAGGGCCTCCCCTGTGGTGACTGAAAAGTGATTGGATGCTTCTCCCTCTTCTTGAACCATGCATTGGCTAATGCAAGGCAATGTGCTCTTGCTGTGTCAAGGACCTTCTGCTCCTCAAGGTTGATCATCCCATACCAACATCCCCCATGGACATCCTCATATCCCAGACTCTCATTACCCACATGCGCATTAATGTCCTTCCCTTAATAATCAGTTGCTCATTGTGCTTTCCCTATTGTGCTGTCTACTGACTGCAATACCTCATCACAATCATCCCAAAAAGCTGATTTTATGATGTCACACAGACCTGTTTGGGGGCATATGTGCTAATGAGGTATGGCCCACTACCCTGCCAAAAAACAATAACTAAAATCAGCCTACTGCTGATTCTTCTAACTGACGTGATATTCTGCTGCAAATCCCTACTTAATATAATTCCCACCCCATTTGGCCCTTCTTTACTGCCTGCATATATATGCTTCTATCCCTCCCCCAGGGCCTTTGACCAATTCCCCCTCAACTTGGTCTCCTGGAAGAATGCAATGCTGAGCTTCCTATGCTTGAAGATTGTGACTAGTTCCCAAGTTTTTCCAGAGAGGGTCTCCATATTCCACATCCCTAGTCTCAATTTTGCCCCATTATGTGATGTGACAGATCTCACTGGGGGCACCCCAGTCAGACGCCTAGAACCTGTAGTAATAGTGGCAGGGCTACCTATGGAGGCCCCCACAGGAGACACTCATTAAATGTTGAAGCATTGCCAAGTGAGTGGAGGTCTCACACTCACCTGACAAATCACCACCTACACTATATGCCCACAGTATGCAATCCTAGCATTGCATGCCACCAGCATGCAATATAACCATTAAAAGCACCAAAAACAACAACAGTTGCACCACACACAACAACAATAACAATGATAAGCGTTTTTTCTTTTATCTAAAATAATAATAATATACTATAAATAAAATAACATCAGCTGTCCGCCATTTATGTCCCACAGCCAGCACCACATGCCAACTGCCTGAGAAGACGGCAGGCTGCACTACAGCAGACAGTAATGGCAGGAAGATGCCACATGGTTAGGCTTATCAGCCACAACAACACAACCACCCTTCAGCATGGAAAAAAGCACCCCACACATGCACAGCCCTCCCTGCCATTAGAACCGCGTTTCTATCGCCCTGGTAAAGGCGGATGTTTTTATTTTGTTCTTATTAATCCTGCAAATATAGCCAAAATCGTTACTGCACAAAAACAGCTTCATTCACCCACATATGCCCCCAAGCGGCCTCTCCTCTCCTATAAAACATACAACTGGAAATTTATGTGAGAATGTAGGGAATGAGGTACTCCACTCATGTGCAAAACGGCATGGCTGTAACTTTAAAAGAATTTGAGATATATAAGTTAAAAAATGGAGTTTTTACATTGAAATGAATGGAAAACAGACTTTGTACAATATTGTCTCTCCTATACAACATAGAAATGTAAATTTTTGTGAGAATGTGGAGAATGAGGTACCCCTAATCACGTGGAAAACGACATTGCTGTAGCTTTAAAAGAATTTGAGATATAGCAATAGAAATTGATATATAGCAATAGAAAAATGGAATTTTTACATTAAAATCATTGAAAAAACACACTTTGTGCACTATTTTCTCTCCTATACATCATGGAACTGTAATTTTTTTTGGAATGTAGGAAATGAGGTACTCCAATCATGTGCAAAACTGCTTGGCTGTAGATTTAATAGAAATAGAGATATTTCAAAAAGAAAAATAGAGTTTTTACATTGAAATCGATGGGGAAACACACTTTGTGTGATATTTTATCTCCTATGCAAAATAGAACTCTTAATTTTTTGCAAGAATGAATGGAATGATGTACCGCAATCGTGTGAAAAATGGCATGGCTGTAGCTTTAAGAGAAATTGAGATATAGCAAAAAGAAAAATAGAGTTTTGACATTGAAATCAATTGGAAAACACACTTTGCGTGATATTTTCTCTAATATACAACATATAACTGTAATTTTTTGTAAAAATGTTGTAAATTTGGAACTCCAATCATGTGCAAAATGACATGGCAGCAGCTTTAATAGAAATTGAGATTTAGCAAATAGGAAAAATGAAGTTTTTACCTAAATTTCAATTGGACAAGATACTTTGTGCTATATTTTTATTCCTATACATAATAGAATTACAACTTTTATTTAGAATGTTGGGAATGTGGTACTCCAATCATGTGCAAAACCGCATGGCTGTAGCTATAATAGAAATTTAGATATTGAAAGAAGAAAAATGGAGATTTTACTTCGAAATCAACGAGAAAACCCACTTTGTGCTATACTTTCTCTCCCATACCACATAGAACTTTAAATTTTTGTCAGAATGTAAAAAATAATGTACTCCCATTATAATACACTTCCCTGAGGGACCCCTGTGGAAATGCACTACCCTTGAAAATGACCCACTGTTTTCTATCAAGCAGATAGGACCTTACCCATCGAACAACCTTTCTATGTATACCTAAGAAGGACATTTTTTAAACCAGCTTACAATGGGGCACCATGACAAAAGCGTGTTCAAAGTCCAAGAATACAACATCAACCTGCATTTTTGCTATCTAAAGCCTTTTGAATATGATCCATCAAGCAAGCCATTTTGGTGTCACATGACCATCCTTTCCTAAACCCATGTCAGTTATTTCTAAGAATGCGTTTCCATGAGAATAAGAATGAGAATAAGATGTGCTCAAATATCTTGGATATAGCACTTGTTAATGAAACTGGTCTATAGCACTTAGGGTATGTCATGTCCCCAGACTTAGAAATGGGCACTGCATTTGACAGGTTCCATGATGTTGGAACAATGCCTTTGGCTAATGACTTTTTAAAAATTTCCATCAAGTAACAGCTAATATTCCCAGAAAGCCATTGCAGAATAAATGGTTAAACACCATCAGGACCCATGGCCTTATATACTGGTAATTTACTCAGTAGCTGCTCAATTCCTGCCCTAATGATAATATCCTCATCTATTCCTCCTGGCAAATCCCTAACAATTTCTGGCCAAGAGCTGTTTCTACTGGTTGCAAAGTATGTATTATTAAAAACGTTGGCAATCATAAGACTATCGTTTACTAAATTTTCTAACCCATCTTTAACCACTGTATATGTATCTCCCTACTTCCTACACCTCTTTTTATATCCCCAGAATGCCTTTGAATTTTTTGTAAGCCTATCTCCCAAAATGTTCTCATGAACGTTCATGTTAGCTTCCTTCATAAACCCTTTAACACTTTGTGGGCCCCCTTACAGACCACCTCACTATTGACGTCTCTCCCTCTCCTGAGAGCATTCTTAGCCTTCACAGGTTTTGCAAAGCTACCTTCACCTCCTTAGTATACCATGATGAAACAGAGTTTTTCCTTATAATCTTGGCGGGGACAGCTAGTTATGTACCCTCTTCTAATAGGGCTAGGAATCTATTCCATGATTCCTAACAACCACATGTATTAGCAATGGTGTAAAAAGTATTTAATTCATATTCCAGATAAGACTAGAAATGCTCCCAAATATCCTTATAATATTGGTATGCCACCCTCCTTCCTGCCACCTGTCTAGGTAACCTTTTCAATATCTCCACCCTAACCCTGTCATGATCACTAATTCCTTCAATACACTCTACATTATTTATAGATTTAGACACTTTTGTGAATACTTAATTTAAAATACCCACTTTCTTGTGTGTAGGCATGGTCACAATCCGTTCCAATCCATTACAGTACATTTGATCAAAAAAGAGATTTAGAGCCCCTGATATTCTTGAATTTATTTTGGGCTGCATACTACCCCAGTCTAACCCTTGTAAATTGAAGTCCCCACCGAGAATTATCATTGGGACCTTTTTTGTTGCAGAAGCTCCAGTGATTGTGATAGTCTTATCAGTGTTTGTGGATTATCACCAGGAGGATGATAGAACCCAACGACATAAATTTCCCCCCACAAGAGTCAGCAACACAAAACATAGCATTTCACAATCTTCTTCATAACTCAATTCCCAAGTGCTTTCCAGATATTTATCTATGGCCAAAAGGACTCCACCCCTTCCACCTGTTTCCCTATCTGTTCCGTGAACTGTATACTTATTTTGCAAAAATCTCTGCTGATTTAACATCTTTCCTCAACCAGGATATAGTTCCAATTATGATATCGGCATGTGATGTATTAGCCAGGGCATTGAACTGAACCACATCATTAACTAAACTTCTGCAGTTATCCACAAGCAAAGTCAATGGGTTGGTTACTGCTTAAAGCCTACTGGCCCCTTCCCTATTACTACCTAGTAGCCTTTTCATATGAGAATTGTGTTTTAGCCTGTAATAAGATGACCTGGTACCTTTCCTAAAAAATCAGCAATAAACTCATTAAATTTTGTACTTATCATCAAAGCAGCCTTTGCATTAAAATGAAATTCATCCATAGCAAACCTCTGCTGGAGATTTGAGAAACAACCCCTATAATTAGGTAGTTTTGCCCCAATGGCTTTACCTTTTGAGATTAACCTATAATTTATCCATTTGGCCTTAGCTGTAGATAGTCTTCGTTTCTCCATTCTCTCAATAATAGGACACACCATTACTCTAGCTTTAGGTCTGAATCTCTTAACCTCCTTAGCTATATCAATAATTCCCTGAAGAACTTTCGTAGAAGGTTTATCCTGGGTTATGTCATTGGACCCTAGTTGTAACACTGTCATACATTTTTCCTTTTCCTCTTTCAATATGCTGCCAATCCTATTCCTTATGTCCATTAATCTGGCATTTGGGAGAGATGCAACACTTACTTATGCTCTCTCTGACCATTCTGGCAGTGCCCAGGTATCAACACGCTTTAATCTGAGTCAATAATAATAACGACAGATTTACCAGGTAAAGGGTTTTGCACCATCATAGAACCCCCATCATTGACCTGAGCTAAACCCTCCAAATTAAAATCATGTGGCTTAGAGACAGGCTTATTGCAATTCCCTGATGCATTTTCTTTAGCCAGCTTTCCATGCAATTTTGGAGTATCTTTTAAACCATCCTGCTGCAGTATTTCTCTCTTGCCCTTGAGAGCCTTAGGTTGTTACCCTGAGGGATGTCCTATCCGTTTTTAAGACCGTTTTGCCACCTGATGCAATCACCAATGTACTAGGTGAAAATGGTGATGGAGTTAGAGACCCTGCACTACCCTTGGGGAACTCGGGTTCAAGATTGCATTCCTCAACATACATATCACAGCTGTCATCTGAGCCAGCTCTAATCTTAAGAGCTTAAAACCCCCACACTCTGCAGCTTTCTTTGGAGGCATTTTAATATGCTGAGCTCTCAAAGTAATGCACAACTTAAATAAATAAGTTATGTAAATATCAAAATGGTGTCCCTTAAACAATTTAAATTGCCTAACAATTTTATAAGGACACTCAAAACCTATAAATATAAACCAGAGATCAATAGAAATCTTTTGTCAATAAAAACCAGACATTCAACTAGAAAACGAAAACGTTACAAGATCCACTCCCTGTTACTTGGACAAGTCTCTCAGAAAAGTGTGATGAATCACCTCACGTGACTAACACTGGTAAGCAACACTAACACCCTCACTCACAATCACCATAATCCATAAAATACAACAGCAAGAACAAAGACAGACAACCAAAACTAATATTTTGTATAAAAGGGAACTTAATCAATATAAGATCTTAGTCAATATAATGTTATAAACCCAGATACTTTAAATATATTAAAAACACAATAAGAAAAACTAAATAAGAAAATCTCATTAGGTTAATTTAAAAAGGCCAAAAAAACACCACGTGGTGAACCCTAGGATGAGTAATAAAACAACTTCAAATCGTCAGGTGTCCCGTTATGACAAACGAAATCTACAGAAAATTTTTAACCTATCCAAAGGAAGATATTCATAATATCTCTCTATGAAAATACCCACTAAAATGACCAAAATTAAATAACACTTCCATACTCCAATGCTGCCAGATGACAAAAATTGAAATCAATTGAAATCAATAGGAAAACACACTTTGTGTGATATTTTCCCACCTACACAACATAGAACTGTAAATGTTTTGAGAATGTATGGAATGAGGTGCTACAATGATGTGCAAAACGGCATGTCTGTAGCTTAAATAGAAGTTGAGATATAGGAAAAAGAAAAATGGAGTTTTTTCATTGAAATCAATGGGAAATCACACTTTGTGTGATATTTTCTTTCCTATACATTATATAACTATAAATTTTTGTGAAAATGTAGGGAATGAGGTACTCCAATCATGCACAAAATGGCATGGCTGTAGCTTTAATAGAAATTGAGATATATCAAAATGAAAAATAGTTTTTACATTTAAATCAATAGGAAAACTCACAGATTGATATTTTCTCTCTTATACAACATATAAGAATAAATTTTTGCTAGAATGTACGCTATGAGGTACTGCAATCATGTGCAAAACGCATGGCTGTAGATTTAATAGAAATTGAGATATATTATTAGGAGAAATGAAGTTTGTACATTGAAATCAATGAGAAAAATACTTTGTACGATCTTTCTCTCCCCAATACTACATAAAACTGTAAATTTTTCAGAGAATTTGGGAAATGAGGTACTCCAATCATGTGCAAAACGGCATGGCTGTAGGTTTAATAGAAATCGGTATATAAAAAAAAAAGAAAAATGGAGTTTTTACATTTAAATCAGTGGGAAACTTACAGTGTGCAATATGTTGTACCAAAATTAGGTGCAAAACGGCATGGCTGCAGCTTCAGTAGAAATTGAGATATAGCAAACAGAAAAATGGAGATTTTCCAATGAAATCAATGGGAAAACACACTTTGTGTGATATTTTCTTTCCTATACATAATTAAATCATAACATTTATCCCGATTATTGGAAATGTGGTACCCAAATCATGTACAATACGGCATGGCTGATGCCTTAATAGAAATTAAGATAGAGCAAAAGGGAAAATGGAGCCTTTATATTGAAATCAATGGAAAAACACACTTTGTGCGATATTTTCTCTCCCACACCACATACAACTGTAATTTTTCGCAATAATGCAGAAAATGACGTACTGCATTTATGTGCAAAACGGCATTGCTGTAGCTTTAACAGAAATTGAGATATAGCAAAAAGAAAAAGGAGTTTTTACAATTAAATATTTAAGAAAACACAATTGTGAAAAATTTTCTTTCCTATACATAATAAAATCCTAACTTTTACTTAAAATGTTGGGAATGTGGTACTCCAATCATGTGCAAAACAGCATGGCTGTAGCTTTAATACAAATTGAAATTTAGCAAAAAGGAAAAATGGAGTTTTTACATTGAATTCAATGGGAAAACACACATTGTGGAATGTTTTCTTTCCTACAAATAATAGAAAATATCATTATTAGAACTTGAGATAAAGCAAAAAGAAAAATAAAGTTTTTAAATTGAAATCAATGTGAAAAAACACTTCGTGTGATATTTTCTTTCCTATACAACATAAAACTGTAAATTTTTGCGAGAATGTAGGGAATCAGGTACTCTAACCATGTGCAAAACAGCATTGCTGTAGCTTTAATAGAATTAAAGATATAACAAAAAGAAAAAAAATAGGTTTTTCCATTGTAATCAATGGGAAACCCCACTTTGTGCATTTTGTCTCCTATAGACGATAAAACTGCAAATTTTTTCCAAAATTTAAAGAATGTGGTACTCCACTCATGTGCAAAACGGCATGGCTGCAGCTTTAGTAGAAATTGAGATACAGTAAAAAGAAATATACTGCTTTTAAATTGAAATCAATAAAAATACACACTTTGTGTGATATTTTCTCTTCTATACAACATAGAACTCTATTATTTTACAAGAATGTTTGAAACGTCATGGCTGTAGCTTTAATACAAATTGAGATATGCAAAAAGAAAAATAGACTTTTTAAATTGAAATGAATGGAAAAACACATTTTGTGCAATTTTTTTCCTATTAATAATAGCATTATGACTTTTATACAGAATGTTAGGAATGTGGTACTCCACACATGTGCGGAATGGAATGTTTGTAGCTTTAATAAATATTGATATTGATATATAGTGAAAAGAAAACTGGAGATTTTACGTTGAAATCAATAGGAAAACTCCTTGTTTGATATTTTCTCTCCTATAAAACATAGAACTGTAAATGTTGGCGAATTGAGTTATAGAAAAAGGAATAATGGAGTTTTGTACATTAAAATCAATGAGAAAACAGACTTTCTACAATATTTTCTCTCCTATACAACAATGAACTGTAAATTTTTCCCAGAATGTAGGGAATGAGGTACTCCTATCATGTTGAAAACGGCATGGCTTAAGCTTTAATAGAAATTGCGAAAAATTAAAAAGAAAAATGGAGTTTTTCATTGAAATCAATGGGAAAATAACCTTTGTGCAAAATTTTTATTCCTATACATAATAGAATTATAACTTTTGTTCAGAATGTTGGGAATGTGGTACACCAAGCATGTGCAAAACAGCATGTCTTTAGCTTCAACAGAATTTGCGATATAGCCAAAAGAAAAAGAGTTTATAATTTGAAATCAATGGGAAAACACTTTGTGCGATATATTTTCTCTCCTATACAATACAGAACAGTAAATGTTTCTGAGAATGTAGGGAATGAGGTACTCTAATCTTGTGCAAAACGGCATGGCTATAGCTTTAATGGAAATTGAGTTATGGGAAAAAGAAAAATGGAGTTTTGTTCATTAAAATCAATAGGAAGACACACTTGGTGTAATATTTTCATTCCTATACATAATAGAATAATAACTTTCATCTATAATGTTGGGAATATGGTACTCCAATCATGTGCAAAACGGCATGCCTGAAGCTTAAATAGAAATTGAGATACAGTGAAACTTCTCTAATCCGTCCACCTGTGGGGATTTACAAAAGTTTACCCATCAGAGGGGTAGACCGATTAGGGGGTTAACCAAAATACCAGGGAATTTTTCGTTCTTTAGAAAAGTGAACATTAGCATATGATAGTGTCCCTAGACAGGTAGTATGGAGCGTTTAAAGATAGTAAGAGGTTGATGAACGCCATATAGACACCTTCCCAGTAAAACATCATAAGTGCCATTTATTGAATTCAGGAAAGAGGAAGAACTTCCTATTTGCCTATTTATTGTTCTTTCTGAAAATTTTAAATTTTATTGGAATGCAACTGTGGTACATAATTTTTAAATTACATTTAAATTTAAAAAAAATTGCATTTTCAATAAATTTTCAAAGAAATGTCACTTGCAATTTATTTCTTTTACCCCAGTTTTTAGAGTTCGACGGTTAGATTTTGGGTTTGTTATGATTTAACCAGCAAGGAAACATAGTAGTGTTTATAAATGAAATCTTTAACAATGCTAATTATTTCACTTACTATCACAACAATCTGTTTTTTATTTTCCCTCACTATATTTAGTGCATTGTGTGACATTTATTATTTATAAGGTTAAACCACATTAATTATAATAAATAAGAATCGGTTAAGGTGGTATCAGTATGTTTTGAGGAGAGGAGCAGAGGAGCTTATAAGGTCCATTGTTGGACTGCAGGAGATTGGAGGCACCAGAGATAGAGGAAGACCAATGCAAAGATTGGTACAGGTGGTGCAGGCAGAAATGTAGGTGTGTTGGTGTAGAGGGACCTGGTATGGGACAGGCGGGGGTCGAGGATTAGAACCCACAGACTGGACCCTGCCTTTAGGCAAGAGAAGGGTGAGATGATGATGATGATGATGAAGAAGACCAACAGCCTTAAAAATGGAAGCACTTGTACAATAAGTTCTATAAGGCAGTGGTTCTCAAAGCATTTTCTGTTAAACCACTTCAAGTGTTCTGCAAAAAATTTAATGCACAAATAAAGCAATGAGGTGACCCACAGAAGTGGAGTGGCGACAGGCAAGCAGAGTTCTATGTGATAGCAGGATCCCAATCTAGTTAAAAGGGAAGTGTTACAGGACAGTGGTTAGACCAGCTAGGCTATATTGATCAGAGTGCTTGGCAATAAGGACGAGCTACATAATTAGAATGCAAGTAGCCAAGATGTGAATGCTGTGGCACATGTGTGGCATGACGAGAGCTGACAGAATAAGGAATGAGCATATTAAAGGTAACCTGGGGTGATGGACATCGCCTAAAAATGTGGTCGGTAGCACCAGGAGCAGGGGGAGACCAAAGCAGATTTGGGAACAGGTTGTCTATAAGGATGTGACAATGTGAGGGGTGGACAGGCTAAATGAGAGTGAGATACATGAGAGAGGAGGGCTAGAACCCATTGACCCAACCCTGCCACATATGGGATAAGGGTATGATGATGATGTAGTAAATACCAAGTGTAGAAGGTTAACAACCTGCTTTAAAGTTTATGTTGAATTGTAAGTGTTCCGTGCTAGTAAAATGTCAGTTTAGCGTTCCCCATCTTCAAATAGATTGAGAACCACTGCAATAAAGCAATGTTAACAACAGGTTTAAGGCACATAAGAACGTTCCATGAGGGGGCTGAATGCTGGACTGTGCTACACAATTGTATACCTTTCCTATATGGATTAAATATATTTTTGGGCCAGATCTTTATTAAAAAAATTAAAAAAGTTTGCTAAAAATCTCATCATATGAAGGGATATTGTAAGCGCCAACTTATTTCACAAGTGCCATATAAAATGTCGCTTAAAAGCAAAAATTATAGGTTGTTGCTTAAAAACAGCCAAAAGTTGTCACTTACGATAAATTTCAAAAAAGGGCACTTACGATGATATTTAATATTTTTGAACATTAAAATATGAAATAACTATGTAATTAATGATAAAAATGATTACACTATTAATTGATAATGAATGTGCAGAATATAATGATGAAAAAAAGTAAAAATCTCAAAAAAATTCATTTATGATGTTTTACTGGGAAGGTAATGATGTTAGGATAGCACAGGATTTTTACTGTATGATGGGTCCATTGCTAGTATGAGGACAAAGTGGGGATATACTGAATGCTTCAACATGCACGTTGGTGTAAATCAGGGATCAACACTTAGCCCATATTTATTCACTCTAGAAATGGACGAGCTGCTGATGGGAATAGGGGAATGGGTGCCTCAGTGCTTGTTATTCACTGATGATGTGGGAAGGCTTGAGGAGTCCAAAGAAGATGAACAAAAGGACCTACAAGACATTAAAACTGCAATGGGACGACGGGGCCTAAAGGTGAACATGAAGAAGACATAGTACTGAGTGGCAAAGGGCACAGAGATTAGATTTGCTGTGGGGATAAGGCGATACAAGTAGCACAAGAGTTTCATTAGTTAGTATCGGTTTGCCAGAGCAATCAGGAGATAGATTCTGATGTGACACAGGGTTGATGCAGGATGATTGAAGTGGAGGTAAGCAAGATGAGTCCTGTGTGACCACTGGGTCCTATAAAGTTGAAAGGTAAAGTTTACCAAACGGTAGTTAGGCCCACTATGCTTTGTGGCTAAGAGTGTTGGGCAGCTAGGAAAGAACATGAAAAAAGAATTGAAATGGCTGAGATGCAAATGCTGTGCTACATGTGTAGGGTGTCACATGCTGATAAAGTTCAAAACGATTATATTAAATGTAGCTTGTGGTGGGAAACATGGGAGAGAAGATGAATCAGCTGAGGTGGTATGAGCATGTAATGGGGAGGGGAAGGAGGAACTTATTAAGTCCATTGTGAAACTACAGGTGATTGCGGGTACCAGGGAGAGGGGTAGAACAAACCAGACGTGGGAGCAGGTAGTGCAAAGTGACATGGAGGAGTGAAGCATGAATGGTGACTTGGTGGGGGATAGGCGAGAGTGGTGGATAACTACCTGCAGAACCGACCCGGCCACAGGCAGGATAATGGTGAAATGATTATGATGATAATCAAGTGGACCCTCTAATTTTAAGTGACATTTGGACCCATTCAAGGGGATGAGTCACATTGTGGACAGCATAGACATTGGACCTTGAACCAGTGTCAGGTGTGGACCTGATATAAGGGTAAAAATTACTGCACGTCTATGAGAGAGTTTTTCGTTCTTTAAAAAAGTGGATCTTTCTATGATGTGGACCAACACAGGGGTGAACCGATAGAGAGGTTTCATGGTATACCAAAAAAAAATGAAGTTTTGACATTGAAATCAATTGAACACACTTTGTGCGATATTTTCTGTCCTATACAACGCAGAAAATTTTTGCAAGAATGTAGGGAATGTAAAACGGACTTTTTACATTAAAATCAAGGGGAAAAACACACTTTGTGTGAAATTATCTTTCCTATACATAATAGAATCATAACTTTTATCTCAAACTTTGGGAATTTTGCACTCCAATCACACGCAAAACAGCATGGCTGTAGCTTTAATAGAAATTGAGATATAGCAAAAAGAAAAGTTGAGTTTTTACATTGAAATTAATGGGAAATCACACTTTGTGCAATACTTTCTCTCCTACACAACATAGAACTTTAAATTTTTGCAAGAAGGTACAGAATGAGGTACTCCAATCATATGCAAAATGGCACGGCTGTAGCTTTGATAGAAATTGAGATATTGCAAAAAGAAAAATGGCGATTATACATTGATATCAATGAAAAAGAACACTTTGTGTGAAATTTTCACTTCTATACAACATAGAACAATAAATTATTGCAACAAAGTAGGAAAACAGGTACTTCAATGATGTGCAAAACGGAATTGCTGTAGCTTTAATAGAAATCGATATATAGGGAAAAAAATGGAGTTTTTAAATTGAAATCAATAGATAAACACACTTTGTGCTATATTTTCTTTTATACCAAGATAGAACTGTAAATATTTCAAACAAGTATGAAATGAAGTACTCCAATCATGTACAAAACGGCAGGCTGTAGTTTGAATAAAAATTGAGATATAGCAAAATGGAAAACAACGTTTTTTCATTGATATCAATAAGAAAGCACACATTGTGCGATATTTTCTCTTCTATACAACATAGAACTGTAAATTTTTGCCACAATGTAAGAAAAAAGGTACTACAATCATGTGCAAATGGGAATGGCTGTAGCTTTAATAAAAATTGAGATATAGCAAAAAAATAGAATTTTTTTCATTTTAAACAATAGAAAAACACACTTGGTAATATATATTTTCCTTTCTATACAAAGTAGAACTATAAAATTTTGCGAGAATGTAGGGAATGAGGTACACCTATCATGTGAAAAATGGCATGGCTGTAGCTTTAATAGAAATTGAAATATTTGAAAAAGTAAATATCGAGTTTTTATATCGAAATCAATAGAAAAACACACTGTCTGATATTTTCTCTGTTATACAACATAGAAGTGCGAATTTTAATGAAAATGTAGGCTATGAGGTATTCTAATCATGTATAAAACACATTGGCTGTAGATTTAATAGAAATTGAGACATAGGAAAAAGAAAAATAGCTTTTTTAAATTGAAATCAATAGGAAAACACACTTTGTGTGATATTTTCTCTCCTATATAGCATTGAACTGTAAATTTTTTTAAGATTATAGGGAATGAGGTACTCCAATGATGTGGAAAACGGCATGGCTGTAGCTTTAATAAAATTAAGATATAGCAAAAAGAAAATTGGAATTTTGACATTGAAATGAGTAAGAAAACAACCCTAATGGGATATTTATTCTGCTATACAACATAGAACTGAAAATTTTTTCCAAAAGTGTAGGGAATGAGGTACTGCAATCATGTGCAGAATGGCAGGGCTAAAGCTTTAATATAAATTGAGATATTGCAAAATGAAAAATGGAGTTCTTTCATTGAAATCAGTGAGAAAACACATTTGTGTGATATTTTCTCTGCTATACAACACAGAACTGTTAAGTTTTGCGAGAATGTGGGGAATGAGATACTCTAATCATGTGCAAAACATAATAGCTGTAGCTTTATAAGAACTTGAGATATACCAAAAAAATTGAAATCTATATGAAACAATACTTTGTTCAATATTTTTAATCCTATATATAATAGAATCATAACTTTAATCCAGAATGTTGGGAATGTGGTGCTCCATTCATGTGTAAAACGGTGTATCTGTAGCATTAATAGAAATTGAGATATAGAAAAAAATGGAGATTTTCCATTGAAATTGATAAAAAAAAAACACTTTTTGCGATATTTTTCTCCTATACAACATAGAACTGTAAATTATTGCGAGAATGTAGAGAGTGAGGTACTCTACTCATGTAGAAAACGGTATGGCTGTAGCTTTAATAGAAATTGAGATATAGCAAAAGGAAATATTAAGTATTTCTATTGAAAACAATGGTAAAAAAATCTTATTGCGATTTTTTCTTTCCTATGCTTAATAGAAATACAAATTTTGGACAGAATGTTGGGAATTAGGTACTCCAATGATGTGCAAAACGGCATGGCTGTAGCATTAATAGAAATTGAGATTTAGCCAAAAGAACAATTAAGTCTGAACATAGGAATACACACTTTGTGCGATATTTTCTCTCCTATACAACAGTGAACTGAAAAATTTTGCAACATTGGAAGAAATAAGGTACTCCAATCATTTGCAAAATGGCATGGCTGTAGCTTTAACAGAAAATGAGATACAGGAAAAGAAAAAAAATGTAGTCTTAACATTGAAATCAATTTAGAAACACACTTTTTGCAATATTTTTTCTCCTATACAACATAAAACTGTAATTTCTTGAAGAACGTAGGGAATGAGGTATTCCAATCATATGCAAAAAGGCATGGCAGTAGCTTTAATAGAAATTGAGATATAGCAAAAAGAAAATAGTTTTTATATTGAAATCAATTGGAAAACACACTTTGTGCGATGTATTCTCTCCTATAAAACATTGAACTATAAATTATTGCGAGAATGTAGGGAATTACGTTCTCCAAACTTGTTCAAAACGAAATTGCTGCAGATTATATAGAAATTAAAATATAACAAAAAGAAAAATGGAGTTTTTAAATAGAAATCAATGGAAAAAAACAATTTGTGCGATATTTTCTCTCATATGCAACATTGTATCAGAAAACAAACTTTGTCAAAAATATTTGCTTTCCTATACATAAAAAAATCATAACTTTCATTCAGAATATAGGGAATGTGGTACTCTAATCCTGTGCAAAGGGCATGGCTGCAGCTTTATTAGAAATTGAAATATGGACAAAAGAAAAATGAAGTTATTATAATGTAATTAATGGGAAAACACAATTTTTGCGATATTTTCTTTCCTATACATAATAGAATCATAACTTAAATCGATAATGTTGGGAATGTGGAACTCCAATCATGAACAAAACGGCATGGCTGTAGCGTTAATGGAATTTGAGATTTCGCAAAAAGAATAATGGTTTTTACATTCTAATCAATAAGAAAACACACTTTGTGCAATATTTTCTCACCTATACAACATAGAACTGTAAACTTTTGGAGAATGTAGAGAATAAAGTACCCACAAATGTGCAAAACTGCATGGCTGTAGCTTTAATAGAAATTGAGATATAGCAAGAAGAAAAATTAAGTTTTTACATTAAAATCAATGAGAAAACACACTTTGTGCGATATTTATTCTCCTATACCATATAGAATTGTAAATTTTTGGCGAATGTAGAGAATAAGGTACTGCAAACGTGTGCAAAATGGCATGGCTGTAGCATTAATGGAAAGTGAGATATAGAAAAAAATGGAGTTTTTCTATTGAAATTAATAAAAAAAACACACTTTGTGCGATATTTTTTCTCCTATACAACATAGAACTGTAAATTATTGCGAGAATGTAGGGAATGAGGTACTCTACCTCTACTCAGAATGTTGGGAATGTGGTACACCAAGCATGTGCAAAACAGCATGTCTTTAGCTTCAACAGAATTTGCGATATAGCCAAAAGAAAAAGAGTTTATAATTTGAAATCAATGGGAAAACACTTTGTGCGATATATTTTCTCTCCTATACAATACAGAACAGTAAATGTTTCTGAGAATGTAGGGAATTAGGTACTCTAATGATGTGCAAAACGGCATGGCTGTAGAAGTAATAGAAATTGAGATAAAGCCAAATGAAAAGATTAAGTCTGAACATAGGAAAAAACACTTTGTGCGATATTTTCTCTCCTATACAACATAGAAGTGTAAACATTTGAAGAATGTAGAGAATAAGGTACCCACAAATATGCAAAACGGCATGGCTGTAGCTTTACTAGAAATTGAGATATAGCAAAAAGAAAAATTGAGTTTTTACATTGAAATCAATGAGAAAACACACTTTGTGCGATATTTTCTCTCCTATATAATATAGAATTGTAAAGTTTTGGAGAATGTAGAGAATAAGGTACCACAAAAATGTGCAAAATGGCATGGCTGTAGCGTTAATGGAAATTTACATATAGAAAAAGGAATATGGAGTTTTTACATCGAAATCAATGTATAAACGCACTTTGTGCATTTTCTCTCCAATACAAGATATGACTGCAAATTTTGGCAAGAATGTATGGAATGAGGTTCTCCAGTAATTGGCAAATTGGCATGGCTGTAGCTTTAATAGAAATTGAGATATAGCAAGAGAAAAATGGAGTTTTTACATTGATATCAGTCGGAAAACACTTTGTGTGATTTTTTCTCTGGTATACAACATAGAACTGTATATTTTGGTGAGAATGTAGGGAAAGAGGTACTCCAATCATGTGCAAAACGACATGGCTGTAGCTTTAATAGAAATTGAGATTTAGGAAAAAGAAAAATGGAGTTTTTACATTGAAATAAATAAGAAAACACTTTTTGTGCGATATTTTCTCCCCTATTCAACCCATGGCCTTATATTATGGTAATTTACTCAGTAGTTGCTCAATTCCCACCCTAGTGATAATAACCTCATCCATTCCTCCTGGCAAATCCCTAAAAAATTCTGACTGGGAGTTGTTTCTACTGGTTGCAAAGCATTTTGCTAATGTATTATTAAAAACGATTGCAATCATGAGACTATCCTTGACAAAATTTCCTGACTTATCCTTCACTAATGTATCTCTATCTCCCTCCTTCCTACACCTCTTCATATATCCCCAGAACGCCTTTGGATTTTTCCTAAGTCTATCTCTCAAAATGTTCTCATGAAAGTTCTTGTAAGCTTACTACATGAACCCTTTAACCATTTTGTGGGCCGCCTTATAGACCGCCTCACTATTGACGTCCCTCCCTCTCTTAAGTGCATTCTTAGCCTTTTGCTGGTTTTACAAAGCTGCCTTCACCTCCTTAGTACACTATTCTATCACACAGGTTTTACATATAATTTTGGTGCAGACTGCTTGTTGTGTACTCTGCTTATAGGGCTAGGAATCTTTTCCAAGATTCGTCAACACCACAGGTATTAGCAACGGTGTAAAAATCATTTAATTAATATTCAAGATAAGATTTGAAATACTCCTAATTAGCCTTATTATATTTGTATGCAACCCTCCTTCCTGCCACCCATCTAGGTAGCCTTTTCTTTATCTCCACCCTAACCACTGAATGATAAATACTTCCTTCAATACACTCTACATTATTTATAGAGTTGGGCACATTTGTGAATACTAAATCTGAAATTCCCCCTTTCTCGTGAGCAGGCATGGTCACAGTCTGTTCCAATCCATTGCAGTACATTTGATTGAAATAGAGGCTTAGAGCCCCTTATAATCTTGAATGTATATTGGGCTGCGTACTACCCCAATCCAACCCTGGGAAATTGAAGTCGCCACCAAGAATTATCATTGGGACAATTTTTCTTTAATGCAGAACCTCCAGTGATTGTGATAGTCTTACCAGGAGGACAATAGAACCCAACAACATAAATTCCCTCCTACAAGAGTCAGCAACATGACAAAATAGCATTTTACATAGCATTTATCTATGGCCAAAGAGTCTCTGCCCCATCTACCTGTTTCCCTGTCTTTTGTGTAAACTATATATTTATCTGCAAAAATCTCTGCTTATTTAACATCTCCCCTCAACCAGGATTCAGTACCAATTATGATATCGGCATCTGATTTAGCAGCCAGGGCAATGAACTCAACCGCATTTTTTACCATACTTCTGCATTTAACCACAAGCAAAGTAAATGTGTTGGTTACTTCTAAAGACCTACCTGCTCCTTAGCTATTACTACCTAGTAGCCCTTAACTATAAGAATTGGGTTTTAGCCTGGAATTAGATTACCTGGTACCTTTCCTAAAAAATTAGCAATAAACTCATTAAATTTTTTACCTATCCTCAAAGCAGCCTTTGCATTAAAATGAAATCCATTGATAGCATACCTATGCTGGAGATCTGAGAGACAAGACCTATAATCAAGTAGTTTTGCCCCAGTAGCTCAACCTTCTGAGAATAACCTATCATTTATCTATTTGACATTAGCTGTAGTTAGTCTTCCTTAATCCATTCTCTCAATAGTAGGACACAACATTACTCTAGCCTTAGGTCTAAATCTTCTAAACTTCTTAGCTTTATCAATAATTCCCTGAAGAACTTAAATAGCAGGTTTATCCTGGGATATGTCATTGGACCCTAGTTTTAACACTGTCATACAATCTTCCTTTTCCCCTATTAATATGCTTCCAATCCTATTCCTTATGTCCATTAATCTTGCATCCGGGAGAGATACAACAATATAACATGCTCTCTCTTGCCATTCTGGTAGTGCCCTGGTATCAAAACCTCTTAACTCTTTGTCCACAGTAATATCCTGTGGCATAGAACCAGGCAAATTGCAATTCCCTGCTTCCTTTTCTTTGTCCAGCTTTCCATGCAATTCAGGAGTAACTTTTATACCATCCTTGTGTATTATTTTCCTTTGCCCTTAAGAGCCTTAGGTGTTACCTTCAGGGATGTCCTATTCGTTTTAAAGACCGTTTTGCCACCTGATGCCATCACCAATGTACTAGGTGAACTTGGTGCAATATATTTTTATTCCTATATATAATAGAATCATAACTATTATCTGGATTGTTGGAAATGTGGTACTCCAATCATGTGCGAAACAGCATGCCTGTAGCTTTAAAAAAATAGAGATATAGCAAAAAGAAAAATGGTTTTTACATTGAAATCAATAGGAAAACACACTTTTTTCAATACCTTTTTTGGTATAAAACATAGAACACTAAATTTTTTTGAGAATGTAGGGAATAAGGTTTTCTAATCATGTGCAAAACAGAAATTGAGATATAGCTAAAAGAAAACTGAAGTTTTCACATTGAAATCAATTAGAAAACCCACATTGTGCGATATTTTTATTCCAATACATAATAGAGAAATGACTTTTATCCAGAATGTTGGGAATGTGGTACTCCAATCATGTGCAAAACGGCATGGCTCTAGCTTTAATAGAAATGAGATATAGAAAAAGAAAAATTGAGTTTTTACAGTGAAATCAATAGGAAAACACACTTTGTGCGATATTTTCTCTTCTATACAACATAGAACTATGAATTCTTACAAGAATGTAGGAAATGAGATACTCGATCATGTGCAAAGTGGCGTGTCTGTACCTTTAAAAGAAATTGAGATAAAGCAAAAAGAAAAATGAAGTTTTTACTTTGAAATCTCCCAGGAAACACACTTTGTGCGATATTTTCTTTCCTAAAAATAAGAGAATAATTACTTTTATCTAGAATGTTCGGAATATGGTATGGAATCATAGGCAAAACAGAATGGTTGTAGAATTAATAGAAATTGAGATATAGCAAAAAGAAAAAATAAAGTTTTTACATTGAAATCAAGAGGAAAACACACTTGTGCGATATTTTCTCTGTGATAAAACATAACACCGTCAATATGTTGTGAGAATATAGGGAATGCGGTACTCCAATCATGTCCAAAATGGCATGGCTTTAGCTTAAATAGAAATTAAGATGCAGCAAAAAGAAAAATAGAGTTGTCACATTGAAATGAATAGGAAAACACACTTACTGCGATATTTTCTCTGATATACATAAAAGAATTATAACTTATATCCAGAATCTTCGGAATGTGGTAGCAAAATAATGTGCAAAACGGCGTGGCTGTAGCTGTAATAGAAATTTAGATACTGCAAAAAGAAAAATGGAGTTTTTCCAATGAAATCAATGGGAAAACACACATTGTGCGATACTTTCTTTCCTATAAATAAAAGAATCATATATTTTTTAACCATAATGTTATAAATATGGTACCAAGATAATGTGCAACATGGCATGGCTGCAGCTTTAATAGAAATTGAGATATAGCAAAAACGTAAAATGTAGTCTTTACATTAAAAGCTATGGGAAATCTTGGTTTTTGCAATATATTTATTCCTATACATAATAGCATCATAACTTTTATATAGGATGCTGGGAATGTGATACTCAAATGATGTGCAAAGCGGCATTACTTTAGCTTTCATTGAAATTGAGAAATAGAAAAAAAGAAAATTGGAGGTTTTTTACATTAAAATCAATAGGAAAACTACTTTGGCCAATAATTTCTCTTTTGTACAACATAGATCTGCAATTTTTAGCAAGAATGTAGGGAAAGAGGCATTCCAATCATGTGTAAAATGGCATGGCTGTAGCTTTAATAGAAATTGAGATAAGGAATAAACACTTTCTGCAATATTTTTATTCTTATACATAATAGAATCATAGTTTTTATATGGCATGCTGGGAATGTAGTGCTCTAATGATGTGCAAAGCGGCATTACTGAAAAAAGAAAAAAGAAAATTTGAGTTTTTACTTTCAAATCAAAAGGAAAGAACACTTTGGGCAATAATATCTCTTTTATGCAACATAGAACTGTAATTTGTATCGAGAATGTAGGTAAGGAGGTACCCCAATCATGTGTAAAATGGCAGGGTTGTAGCTGTAATAGAAATTAAGACATAGCAAAAAGAAAAATTAAGTTCTTACATTGAAATCAATAGAAAAACACACAGTGCAATATTTTCTTTTCTAGACAACATTGAACAGTAAATTTTTTGAGAATGAAAACCTAGAACGTTTGGAATGTTGTACTCCAATCATGTGCAAAATGGCACTGCTGTTGCTTTAATAGAAAATGAGATTTAGCAAAAAGGATAATGGACTTTTTACCTGGAAATCTATGAGAAAGCACACTTTGGGCAATAACTTCTTTCCTATACATAAGAGAATTATAGATTTTATCCAGAATGTTGGGAATGTAGTGCTTCAATCATGTGCAAAACGGCATGGCTGTAGCTTTAATAAAAATTTACATACAGGAAAAAACGAAAAAGGCAGTTTATACTTTGAAATAAATGGGAAAACACACTTTTGGAATATTTTCTCTATGATACAACATAGAACTGTAAATATTCCTACAATTAGGGAGTGAGGTACTCCAATCATGTGCAAAACAGCATGACTGTAGCTTTAATTGAATGTGAGATATAGCAAAAAGGAAAATATAGTTATGTTTCTTCATTAAAATCAATGGGAAAGCACACTTTCATCGATATTTTCTCTTCCATGCAACATAGAAAAGAAAACTTTAGCACGAATGTATCAAATGAGGCACTCATATGTGCAAAACGGCAAGGCTGTAGCTTGAATAAAAATTGATTTTTACATTGAAATCAATCAGTATTGCTCCTGATTACAGTGAGTTTTTCATATTTATTTTTTACAGTTTTTTAATATTTTTAATAACATTTTAAATATAAAGGGCAGGTGCCCATTTTTAGAGGAATTTATATGCTCACCATTGGGGGTTTTTTAATTTCAATAATATAGTCGGGATTTTATATAGGCAGGTAATAGTAGTTAGCCATAAAGTGGTGCACAACTTAGCTGCTCTCATTTAGGTGAGCAGTGTCAGCAGATTGCAAGAAAGCCGTCTGCTGAACTGCTTCCTGTCATTTTGAACTACTTTGGTGTTATTTACATGCTGTTTACCTTGCTATGGCAAATACATGACAAGGTAGCTGTCTCTCTTGTGGAAAATCCATCTATCCAATGACTCAAATTATAAGATGTACCATTTGCTCTAAAAAGGCTCTTATTGATTGCTTAAATATAAATAGCAATGAAGCTCAGATATTGGCACAGAGCTTTAAATGCCGTCCATGCTTATTTAACAGAGATGAAAATACCCTAGTTAAGCCCATGCATCCAAACCCAGTCCAGAATGATATCTGTCAGCCCAAATGAGTTTAACGCTTTTGAAATGCGATTGACCTCACTCATTTTGAAATGTATCTCTGAGTGTTTAGCACCTCTGAAGGATTTTGTGACAGCTTTGGCAGACATTGCAGCATCTAACAAGGAGATTATTAAAGAACAAAGGTTACTCTGGGAAGATACTGCTGCCCTGAAAGTGATGAAGGAGAGGGGAGCTCCACCATGTAGGTGGGTATACACTTTTGCTGAGGTTACACAGGGCTATATTCAGGACCCTGATGCACAGAAGAGGCCACAAAGGGAATCTAGTTCTAAACTTAAGGGGTCCAAAGATTCCCCAAAATCAGCTATCCTGGCCCCTAAGGGGAATAATGCAACTCCTATTGCTACATATCAAAAACCTACAGTACCAGTACTGAAGGGCTCTGGAGGTTTTGCAATATTGAGTGTGCCTCCAAGAACTTACTCCTCAAAAGTATTAATAACCTGCCTTAATCCTGACATGCATAGTTCTTTATGACCACATCCTTTAACATGGCCAAGATAAGATTGAATTTATTGCTAAGGTTAAAACTAAGTATAAGTAATACTACATCATTCATGATCCGCTACTTGGATAATAATTCAGAGAACTTGTTACAACCTGAACTTTGGCCAGACGACTCCTTAATTAAGCCATTTGTAGGCAGACTACACAATAGTATGATTGAAGATAAGTTAGTGGGGGCATTCGTTTCATTGGCCAGAAAAGATTTCTTGAAAAATTTGGAAAGCAGTCAGGGGCAATAGGTAAACCCTGAGGAGATTGAACCATAATGGCATTGAATGGTAGCATTATTATATACTACCAAAATGTTTGGAGTCTATGTTCAAAGGGTACCAGTTATATGGCTAATCTACTCCTTAACTCTTATGATTTTGTAATCTGAACTGAAACTTTGTTTTCTGCTGAAATCCAATCAGCTAATTACTTTCCAACACACAATCAGTTTATTCATTGGGATAAAACCCCCTCCTATTATGGAGGGGGGATACTTGTAGCTGTTAACAATCAATCTATGGGTAGATGCTGTCATTGTATTGATAGTCTCTGCATGCCAAATTGCACCCTTGCTCTTCATATAAAGTTTGCCAATGCACAACCCATCACATTGGTAGCCTGTTATCTGTCCCCAGCATTATCCTCTGAACTCTATACATCTCAAATGAATAATCTAGCAGCTAGACTGGCAGACTATAACTCATTTGGGGACTTTAATGTTTCCAGCGTTAATTGGTCAACCAGTACCCCATCATATAATGGGATTGGGCTCCTGGCAAAGGTAGCTTCATTAATGGCATCAGTAACTTTTCCTAAATTGACTCAACTGAATGAAATTCTAAATGTAAATGACTGCCTCCTGGATCTTTGTTTCTCATATTTACCTTGTACATTCAGCTCAAAGTTTTTACTATCAATGCTGGATACTTACCATCCAGCTCTGAAAATTACATTAATATTAAATCATCTGGGGTTTTCTACCCCAATTTCTTCCACTGCTCATGTAAGCAGTGCAGCTAGCTATGCCTGGGCCAAGGGTGGCTACATCAGGTTCTATATGAGGCTCAAGACTATATTCTGGGATAGTCTTACCTCATCCCCGCACCCAGGCATAGATATTTAGCGGTTCTATTCCATATTGAAACTTGTAAATGATGAGTGCATCCCTACCAAAAACTCTGCTCGATGCTATCTTCAATTTCCTGTTTGGTTTAGCTTACAATTGATACCTCTAATGCAGCAGCAACGACGAGTGTTTTCTTTAAAAAAGCGACATTCTACTTTCTCAAACTCTGAGAGATTTATTAAGTTGTTCACCAGGGTAAAATATTTATTAGGTTGGCACAACGTAAGATTTTAACAAAGCCTCATGTCACATCAGACATCTCCACAGTCATTCTGGTCACAATGTAAGCATCTTCTGCCTCGAGATGCACCTAATTTAACATTGTCAGAAAATGGCAAACTGATAACTGACCCATCAGAAGCAGGGGGTGTATTCTGTGAACATTATTAAAAATTTTCTCCGACATTAACACAAACAAAACCAGCAGGTGAGTATCCCTTCTCAATTCCCAGCAGAGGGGAAACTTTTACCATAAACAAAGTGACAGCTGATGAGGTTAAATGGGAAATAAAAAGGTTCAAATGTTCTTTTGCCCCTGGACCAGATAAAATAGCCCTTATAATTTTGAAAGCTTACCAGGATATTTTGGCGCCCGTTTTGGCTAATTTATTTTCCCTCTGCTTAGCCCACCAGTTTGTTCCTGACGTTTGGAGAACTGATCATATAATACCAATCTATAAGAGTGGCTACCATAAGGATTGTTTCAACTATCGTCCTATAGCTACCCTTCCAACAGTGGTGAAGGTTTTTGAATGCATAATAAACAAGAAATTGTAAAGCTGGTGTTCTGCCATTCTTTATCCAGCGCAACATGGTTTTCGATTTGGCAGGTCCACTGAAACCAATTTATTGCTGCATTTAAACTATATCTTCAAGGCTTTTCAAAGTAGACATCAGGTGGACACGATACATTTAGACCTTTCAAAGGCTTTTGATATAGTGTCTATTCCACTTCTGTTAAATAAGTTGAAGGCCTATGTGTTAGCAGATAAAGTTTTATGTTTTCTTAGAGCCTCCCTTACAAAGTGATATAATATTATAAAAATAGGGCATATACTTAGCCAAAGCCCCTATACTCAGGAAGTGGGGTTGCCTCAGGGCTGCGCATTGAGCCCACTCCTATTTAATATGTATATAAATGATCTTTAGACCTGTATTCCATCTGGCATCTTCTGTTCAGCATTTGAAGATGATGAGAAGCTTTCTAAGGATATTGAAAATATGCATTCATGAAGAGTGTTACAAGATGCTTTGATAACAGTGGAGAGATGGCTAACAGCAAACCAGCTGGTATTATATTATATAAAAAAAATCACCAGATGGCGCCAGAGAGTGTAGACATGTCTACTTTCCTCTCCACACTTAGTGCAGAGTTGAATGTCATGGTGATAGCTGTATCGTCGATTTGTGTGGCGGTTTCCAATGTTGAAGCTGGGTCGAGTATTCCTGATTGTGCCAAGGATTGGGAGTCAATACGTCTAAATTGTGCTATTCTTAATTCATCATTAGATTCTCTAAAGAATGAATGTTTTGTGGCTGGAGGAAACGCGAATGTTGGTGATGTTTGGTGCCACGAGGCGGCAGCCATCTTGGAAATGTGTCTTTGGATTTTTGTGCCTTGGCGGCTGTTCAGTCTGCCATCTTGGAGAATCTCCTTCAATTTAAGTTTTCCATGGAGTCTTGGCTGGACAAGGTGGCTAATATGGTTGCTGCAGTGCCTGCCCCAACAAAGGGTGAGTCTTTGGTTCAGGTTACTGCAGGGGACTCTGGTGGCTCTGTTTTTGGAGAGTTTTCCCATTGAGACAAGAAATGTTACCAGGAGGAGGAGGAGGTCCTCTCCTCCAAGTGAAAGGGCGACTAGGCAATGTCAGTCATTTGGAGCTGGTAGCCGGCCCCCATCGGAGCTGAGTGCTCCTGTTCCAGTGGTTGACCGAGATCATACTCGGTCCTATGCAGCAGTGGTTGCTTATGGCCCTGCTGATCCTGGTCCTTCCAATCATGACTTCCAAGGGGATCATGTGGTAAAGCGTCACAAGTCCTGTCTGTCAGCTGTGAGTGGGACTAGTAAAGTGTCTGGGATCGTGTTGGCGAACAGCTTTTCAGTGGACACTGAGAGGATCGCCCTGTCGATCATCTCCCCTAATACCCCTCTCCAATCTTTGTTCTTGGCCTTGGAGCAAGTCGGTCACAGTTTTATAGAGTGTGGTCGGTGGTCAGCCAAAGATGGGCGTCTTTCACGGGGCATTTTTGTGTGGATTAAGAAGCCCCTGGGATCGGATCCCCTTGATCCTACATTGCGGCCTGAAGGCTCGTTTGTGCGAATCTTTAGGGGAGTAAATCCCCAACTTGTTGAGTCTTGGCCAACTGCGGGTGTTGTGCAATCGGTGTTGGACTGACGCCAGATGGAGGGCTCTAAGCAGGGTGACCGGGCGTCACCCACGTTTATTAAGTTCTCTATGATGCTGTGTAATATTAGATCTTTATTACCAAAATCCGACCTTATCGAAGCTATGGTTTTTGATAATGCACTGGATGTAATGGTCCTTACGGAGTCTTGGCTTTCTGGTGTTGTGAATGATTGTCTGATCTCTCTCCCGGGATTTGATTTGGTTAGCACTGATCGGCCAACTAGGGGGGGGGTGGAGTTGCTGTTTATGTGGCAAAGTCGCTGCATCCAATGCTTATTAGTACCTTTTCATGTAATGGATCACAAGCCTTATGTCTAAGACTGTCTCTAGGTCTGACACTTTGGACGTTGTATGCTTTATATCGTCCTCCTAAGATGGAGTTTGATCCTTTGCTGTCGTTTATTTCCGACTACGTTTATCCTTGTTTACCAAACATAGTCGCAGGAGACTTTATTTGTGATTTTCTCAAGTTGACTGGATTGTCTGCCCAATTGGTCAACCTATTTAGGACATGGTCTCTTCAACCCGTAGTGTCTTTACCAACGAGGTTTGCATCGAAGTCTGCATCATTGTTGGACCAGATCTTTGTGTCATCTCATGTTCTACAGTCACAGGTGTCTTTATTTAGTGACCATCGTTTGGATCACTTTATTGTGTTCTTGCAATGTAATGTTAATGTTATTGATGTGAGGCTCCTGCCCTATGTGGGTGGCAGCCACTTAAATGATGATCATATTAATGTTGAGTTGTTTAATCACCTCATTCACTCTTGGTATTACCCAAGTTTTTTGAGGTGCGAGAATCCAGTGTTCCAGGTTAATTCCTTCCTGGAAGTGTGTAATGCAGCACTGGGGAAGCTCTGTCCAGTTGTTTCAAATACTGTGTGGTTTAGACCTAAACCTTGGTGGAACCTGCATCTCACCGTGCTCTGGAATTCTTGTGCAGCTCTCCATGTGCAGTGGAGGCTGAGTGGGAACCCTGACCTGTATAGGCTCTTTGCTGTGCAGTGTGGGGCCTTTAAAAGGGCTGTTCGTGCTGCAAGGCTTGCGGTTTTTTCACCTACCTCTTCTGTTCGTACATTGTGGGCACTGGTGCGGCAGGTGTCTCGAGTTTCACCTCAAGTCACAAATGAGCTAGCATCCCTTGTCCTAACCCATTTAGATGATCCACTGGGAGGTCCTGAACCAATGGGTATTAGCTATGCTTCGACAACACTGACTGTTGAGGATGCTCCTCCAGTGTTGGATCTTCTCTCTCTTATGGTATTTATTTATCGGCTTAAGTGGTCCTCCTCTACTGTCCCAGATGGGGTTCCGGCTTGTGTGGTCAAGTTATTTGATACTGCTAGCCTTGAGTGTTTGTGGTGCATGTATAATATGTGTATGCAGGAAGGATATTTTCCACCCATCTGGCACAGGGCTTTTATTGTCCCTGTTCATAAAGGGGGCTGTTTAGGGGACCGTAAGAACTGCAGACCAATGGTGATCATCTCTCCACTGGTGCAGGTCCTAGAGAGGTGGATTTATGACTTTGTCCGTGATGATTTGTTGTCTTCAATTCCTGTATCCCAGTTCAGCTCGCAGCCGAACTCCTCTGTGTCTTTTGCATTATTTTCCATTCTTGCCACTGTATCATCAGCTATGGCCACTGGCAATGTCTACCTGCTGCTGCAGACGGATGTTGCAAAGGCTTCTGATACAGTGGATCATGGTAGGTTAATCACAGTGCTGAGTTGCACTGTTCAGAACCCCTTTGTCTTAAATATGCTTAAATCTTTCCTTGGTAGTAGAACAGTCACAACCAGGTCTCTATCTTCATCTTTGTCTAGGACCTTAGTGCATGGGGTCCCACAGGGCTCGGTTTTGGGGCCAATTTTGTTCAACCTTGCCACTTCCGGATTACCTGAGGTCTGTCAGGGTTGGAAACTTTGGTCTTTGGCCGACGATAATTACTTTGGCATGGAGCTTACCCCTGGTCAAATTCAGGACGCTCCTTGTCTTATAGATACTCTCCTTGCCCGCCTTTCATGCTGGTATAGGTCCTTGGGTATGCAGCTAAACCAGGATAAGTCTAATATAATTATATTCACTTCTCGTTCTGTTTCATTACTACCGATAACCACCAAGCCTTTTATTAGGCTGTTGGGGGTGTTGGTTGATGAACATCTCAAATTTCTAAATTGCCGGGATCAGCTCAGAGTAAAACTTCTGTCAATCCGTGCATTGTTTAAGCGCCTTAAACCTGTGTTAGCTATTTCCTGTTTGTTGGAATTGTTTCGAACTAAGGTAGGAGCTACACTTAGGTTTGCAGCCCCGTTTCTGGCAGGGCTCACTAAGGCCCAGCTAAGTCCTCTTCGTGTGGCCTATAATGCCATTCTTCGAGTAATCTTTAGACTCCCTCCGTGGGTCAGTATTAAGAGGCCCTGTTCTCAATTTGGTGTTCTACCTTTTCATGTTTGGCTTAAGTTTGTCCAACTATGTGTTGTGGCAGGTGCATTGAGAAATTCTTGGCACCCCCTACATGGTATTTCAAGGATTTTTCAAGTAGATGCTGCTTTCAGGCGTACTCGTCGTTTCTTGTTTCATTCAATTTTTCCTTTTAGAGACTGTAGGTCAAAATTGTTTCCTATTGTAATGTTCCAGCAATGGAATGAGCTTCCTTTTGCAGTCAGGTCTAGTGTGTATGAGTGTGCTCAACATAAATGCCTCTCTACCTTGCCTTTTGTCCAGTTGTATTTAAAAATTATGTGGATAGTTGAATGTACCATTGGTATGTAAATAAATATAATAATAATAATAATATTATCAAAAGACATCAGCGATTTCATTTTACTGGATAAAGTCGCCAATTAACTATCCTTATAGATTTGCTGACGGATCATTGATACTAAGAGAATTAGTGGTGAGGGACCTAGGTGTCACCTTGGATACCAAGGTGACCTTTTAGGAACATCTTCACCAACTGTTTCTGAAATCAAAGAGGGCATATAATGCCATCAAATATATTAAAGGGATGTGTCAGACTCCTCTGCTGCAGGTAAAGTTATTTAAAAGTTTGATAAAGGCAATTATAACATACTGCCTAGTATGCAGGTCATCATGTAGCTCATCTCTTTATTCTAGGATTAAAAAGATGTACAATAAAGCCCTAGCGGCTGAATCAAAATTAAATTATAGAACCTTATCTGGAGAGAGATATTTCCTTTCATTCAGATTTTATGAATCTGTCACCTGTGGAATGCAAAAATTGATTCACCAGAATTACATGAATGTTTGAATATTCATGTCCCAGTATGCTTTTCCCAGCAAAAAATTTTTTTTACTAAGGGAGGTGATTTTTGAAATCCAATTTTCTGTGCACAAAGGGACTTTATCTTATTGAACTTAACTATAGATGATTTATTACTACAAATTAATTCATTAAAAAGCAATAAAACAAATAGTAAAGATGAAGCAATCTTAACTGCAGGACATGACATCCACCATATCCCTTTATTTGCTATAGATAGAAGTGCAGAGCCGCTAACTAATAATTATTTGGACCAGGTACTTCAGTATATGTTTTTATCAAATGTATAATTTTGACAGTAAATTCCCCACGAATTCCCTTTACCCATCCCTAACACACTTTTTGTAAATCCAACCAATTCCCCATCTGCAATCCTAAGGGTTCTGAACCTGTTTTCGCAGATGTAAAATTTCTCTTATAATAAAAATAATACACTTTGTGCGATATTTTTATTCCTATACATAATAGAATCATAACATTTATAGAGAATGTTGAAAATGTGGTACTAAATTCATGTGCAAAACGGCATAGCTGTAGCTATAATAGAAATTGAGATATAGAAAAATGTAGTTTTTACATTGAAATCAATAAGTGAAAACACTTTGTGGGATATGTTCTCTCCTATGCAACACAGAACTGTAAATTTTTGCGAGAATGTAGGGAATATGGTACTCCAATCATGTGCAAAATGGCAGAGGTACACATTTTATAGAAATTGAGTAAACGCAAGAAGTAAAAGCACTTTGTAAAATATGTTCTCTCCTATGCAACATAGAACTGTAAATTTTTTTGAGAATTTAAGGAATGAGGTACTCCAATCATGTGCAAAACGGCATGGCTGTTGCTTTAATAGAAATTGAGATATAGCAAAAAGAAAAAAATCGAGTTTTTACTATGAAATCAATAAGAGAAAAACACTTGTCACAATATTTTCTGTCCTATGCAACATAGAACTGTGAATTTTTGTGAGAATATAGGGAATGATGTACTCCAATTATGTGCAGAATGGCATGGCTGAATCTTCAATAGAAATTCATATATTGCAAAATGAAAAATGGAGTTTTGACATTGAAATCACCTGAAAGACACACTTTGTGCAAAAATTTCTTTCCTATACTTTATAGAACCATAAATTTTTACAGAATGTAGGGAATGTGGTACTTCAACCATGTGCAAAACGGCATGGCTGTAGCTTGAATAGAAATTGAGATATAGCAAAAAAGAAAAATGAAGTTTTTTACATTGAAATCAAGTAGAAAAACACACCTTGTGCATTTTGTCTCCTATACATAATAAAACTGAATGTTTAGGCTGAAATGTAGGGAATGTGGTAAGCTAATCATGTGCAATAAATAAGTTCTTTCATTGTAATGAATAAGAAAACGCACATGATAGAAATGCAAATTTTTACAAGAATGTAGGAAATGAAATACTGCAATCATGTGCAAAATGGCATGCCTGCAGCTTTAATAGAAATTGAGATATAGGAAAAAGAAAAATATGGTGTTCACATTGAAATCAATGGGCACACGCACATTGTGCACTATTTCCTTTCCTGTGTGACATAGAACTGAAAATGTTTATGAGATTGTAGGGAATGAGGTACTGCAATCATGTGCAAAATGGCATAGCTGCAGCTTAAATAGGAATTGAGATATAGCAAAAAGAAAAGCAGTGTTTTGACATAAAGATCCATAAGAAAACACACATTGTGTAATATTTTCTATCCTATAAAACATAGAAATGTAAATTTTTGCTAGAGTGTAGGAAATATGGTACTCCAATCATATGCAAAAATCGGCATGGCTGTAGCTTTAAAGGAAATTAAGGTATAGTTAAAAGGAAAATGGTTTTTACAATGAAATTATTGGAAAAACACACTTTGTGCGATACTTTCTCTCGTATACAACAAAGAGCTGTATATTTTTACAAGAATGTAGAGAATGAGGTACTCCAATCAAGTGAAAAAGGGCATGGCTGTAGCTTTAATAGAAATTGAGATATTGCAAAAAGAAAATTGGGGTTGTTTTTTTTTAAATCAAAGGGAAAAAACACTTTGTGTGATGCGTTTTCTCCTATACAACATGAAACTATAGATTTTTGCAAGAATGTAGGAAAAGCGGTAAGTTAATCATGTGCAAAACGGCATGGCTATAGCTTTAATAGAAACTGAGATGGAAACTGAGAAACAGAGAAACTGAGATTACGTTGAAATCAATAAAAAACACACTTTCTGTAATATTTTCTCTCCTATTCAACATAGAATTGGAAATTTTTTCAAGAATGTAGCTGTCAAGGTACTCCAATCATTTGCAAAACGGCAATGCTGTAGCTTTAATCGAAATTGAGATATGGCAGAAAGAAAAATGGAGTTTTTATATTAAGATCAATAAGAAAAACCACTTTATAGATATTTTCTCTTCTATATATAATAATATCATAACTTTTATCCGGAATGTTAGGAATGTGGTACTCCAATCTTGTGCAGAATGGCATGGAGGTAGCTTTAATAGAAATTGAGATATACCAGTAAGAAAAATCAAATTTTTATATTGAAATTAATGGGAAAACACAAATTGTAATATTTTCTCTCCTATAAAACAGAGAACCGCAAATTTTTGTGAGAATGTATGGAATGTGGTACTCCAACCATGTGGAAAAATGCATGGCTGTAGCTTTAATAGAAACTTAGATATAGGAATAAGAAAATGGAGTTTTTATATTGAAATAGATAGGAAAACAACACTTTGTGCGATATTTTTTTTTAACAAGATAGAACTGTAAATTTAATCGAGAATGCAGGGAATTATGTTCTCCAGTCACGTGCAGAACGGCATGGTTGCAGCTTTAATATAAATGAAGATATAGCAAAAAGAAAAATGGAGTTTTTACTTTGAAATCAATGTAAAAACATGCCTTGCGTGATATTTGCCCTCATTTACAACATAGAACTGTAAATTTTTGCGAGATTGTAGGAAATTAGGTACTTCATTCATGTGCAAAACGTCATGGCTGTACCTTTAATAGAAATTGAGATATTGCAATCAGAAAAATGGAGATTTTACATTGAAATCAATTGGAAAACACACTTTGTACGATATTTTCTCTCCTATACAACATAGAACTGTAAATTTATGCCAGAATGCTGGGAATGTGGTGCTCCAATCATGTACAAATCGGCATGGCTGCAGATTAAACAGAAATGGAGATATAGCATACAGAAAAATAAAGATTTTCCATTGAAATCAATGGGAAAACACACTTTGAACGATATATTCTTTCCTATACATCATAAAATTGCATTTTTTTTTCCAAAATGTAGGGAATCTGGAACTTCAACAATGTGCAAAGCGGCATGGCTGTCACTTAAATAGAAATTAAAATACAGCAAAAAGAAAAATTTAGTTTCTCTATTAAAATCAATGGGAAAACACACATCGTGTAGCATTTTCTCTACTATCCATCATAGACCTGTATATTTTTTCCACAATATAAGGAATGTGATACTTCTGTCATGTGGAACACAGCATGGCTATAGCTTTAATAGAAATTGAGATATTGCAAAAGAGATGAAGTTTTTCCATTTTAATTATTGGGAAAACACACTTTCTGAATAATTTACTCTCCTATACAGGATAGATCCTTAAAATTTTCGCCAGAATGAGAGCAATGTGGTACACCAATCATTGCCATTACACTTGCTTTACCTATCTTTAGAATGTGGCATAGGTTTATCTATGATGGAGATTAAAAAAGTAAAAGAAATTTTTCATACATAAAATGAAGAGAAAAGGCTAAACATTTGAAGGAACAAAAATTTCACTTATTACGTTTCTTCTCCTACATTTCTTGACCACAATCACACAATCAACGATGAATGTGAATTACTGCCAGTAGATAAGAATATCAGGATTTCAAATTTATAGAAGGCTTTAAACCTGTATCTTTAATGTGCCATAAGAATATTGAAAAAAAGAACATTATGATTTTCACCAAAAATCATCTGAAATGTGAAATTTTGCTGGCATTTCACAACTGTACATCAGAGAAGGTAAACACATTGCCAGAATGTTAAAACTGTTGTATTCCTTTTTGTTGCAAAGTGGCATAGCTATAATGTCTTTTTTGCTTATTTCCCAATCAGTTATCATAATCTGTTATAGCTGCTTAGCTTATTTCCTAAAACACTATCATTACATAGCTTATCAAACCAGAGATCCACACCTTCTTATACAGGCCAAATAAAATATTTTTTAATTTCCAAATCTTTTAGTAATTACGTTTCAATTTTAAATTTCTCCACTTTTTTTGCAGTGCAATATTATTAGAAATTTTTCAACCACCTGCTTTAGTAGATAGTGGGAAATTTCAACCAAAAATGTTTTTGCATTTAAAATCATATGAGAATTAACTTTTTGCTTGATGTTATAAGTCAAAGTACATGCTTATGAGAAGCAATACTGTTATTGCTTCAACACAAAGAAACTGCAAGACACATTTCCCATTCATAGACATTGAGAGAAATGGTGAGGCTTTTAAATTTCCAGAACTTATAATCATTTTACAAGTTTTCTTGCATCTGTCCACTGCTAACAATACAATGTGTTACTGTTTTTTGTTGTTGATGAAAAGTTTGAAATTTCAGATTATTAGAGTTTCAAACATATTGATTATACACAAAGTGAAAGTTTTGAAACTAAGGTGCTTTCTGTTTTGAATCCCATATAAAAATTAACATTTCACATAATTTTCAATTCTGTGCATCAGAGTGTGCTAACTTATTGCCAGAATGAATAGAAAGCAAGATTCCACACAGTTTCACAGTGGCATATGTGTGACATAAATAGAATTGGAAAAGCTTTCAAATGCAATTCCCATACTTGCTCATTCAGGCAAAATGTAATATTTTTCAATTTCCAGTTAGTCTTTAAACTCATTTTGCCACATTTCTCCACTGCTATCAACACGATTAATCTAATCATTTAACAGTAGGTAAACATTCCAGGATTTAACATAATTAATCACTTTCAAACCCATGTCCAATTCACAAAGTAGTAATTTAAAAAAGAAGATGCATTTCACCATGAAAACCATGGGAAAAGTGATATATTTCAACCACCTTTCTCTCCTCTGCTTTGCACTTCCTTTGCATGATTACACTACATCATGCAAAGACAATATCATTTATTTCTAATCAAATTTGTTTTTTTAATGTAATGAAGTATTCATATAAGTGATTTAAACCTTATTGACTCATGGCATAGTAGGGAAACTTTTCAACTTACAAATGACAATAAGCTGCACTGCTGATCTATGCCTTCAATTACATACCAATGAAGTGGAATTCCATTAAAATAGTGAAAATCGTTTGCTGGTACAGGTAGTCTTTGGCTTACAACCTTTGTAGCTTAGGAGTGTTTGACTTTCTGATAAGTTTGGTCTGCTGGCATTGATAAGCTTTTGACCCATAACCAATCAGCAGTGATGAAAATTAATAGTTGCTATTTGGTATCACATTTTTAAAACTAATCATCTACTGCACACCCTCATCAGCCCATGGCTTCGTCAGACCTGAGAATTCAATTCATCCACCCATAACTGTCATCAACATACCCCATTCACCTCTTACAAAATGATGGCCATTTGTACAACCTGTTCCTGGTATGACTTGCATTGTATTGTTTCATTGATATAAAATATACAATAATACATGATTTTCTTTCATGTATATACAATATACATGAAAGAAAAGCAGTACAGTGCTAGAAATTTCAAGCTGCTGTCTGCATTGATGATCTGCAGAAAGGAGTAGGAGAATGGGTCCTTCAATGCTTGATATTTGATGATGTTGGAAATGGTTTGGAGTCCTAAATGTGGACCAGAGAAATAACGTTCAGTGTTGAGATCAAATTCTGTTTTACAATATGTTGTTTGATAAAATGCATTTCATATATAAAATAATATAATTTTAGTTTTTCACATAATTCATAAGATACATAAATTCTTTTTGCAATATTTGAATAAATAGTTGCCTTTCTAGTATCATTCTATAATTTTATTTCCCAAAACTGTTTGGGAAAATTTCCATACTTGGCATTACCACTTGAAAGATAGGGGAGTATTGTATACTGTTTATTATCATACAGTTTCCATACAAATATACATATGCTGTTATTAACCATCATTTATTTTGCATTCATGGACATATTCCATCAATTACATTGAGCAAGTTCCTTCTGTAAATTTTTTTATCTACACATTGTTCAATAGAGAGTGTCAGTCATATGCAAATTAAATTTACTATAACATTAGACGCCAGTTTTGTTTTTAAGTCCATATGTGTCTTTAAGTCTTGTAATGAATTACCCCCTGCTGGGGAAATTACTAAACATAAAATTGGGTAATTTATGATTTCAAAAGTGCCTTATGATCTCCCTGCTAAAATTTATACAATTGAGAAGTCTGTCAGGGAGTGAATATTTTGTAGCTGGCAGCCAAAACAGCAGTATTTTAAATGCTTATTTATTAGTTGTCCTCTGTTTGTTTAAGAAGTAAACCAATGACAAAGAATACTTATTTGCAACTTGCACCATCAATTAAGTTTTTTTATTTGAAAGTTTCATTGTACAACTCCTGCAAATTCAGTTTACATTCTCATTCCACAGATTATATGCTATTCAAATTCAATAAAATTTAGCCATATTTACTATGATTTGTTTGATTTGGTATTGAGCTGTATTTGGATGTTTCTTTTAGTACGATTTAGATGAAGCTGAAAAATGAAATTAAAAGATGTGTATTTATACTATGTCACATAAATTTAGAGAAGAGTTGATTACAGTTTGTTCTTTACATCTATTAAAAACAGGTAGGCATTTTGAATAGTGGATGTTACATAGCACACCTATTAATAAGGGGTGAATCTTGAGGAATCATAAACCACTAAAGAACCAACAGTGGAAGACAAGAGGACTTCTTCAAGTTGTGCACCAGTATTTTAAATTTGTAGTAATGTTGAATAAATACATTAAAAAGTAGAAGCCAATTTTAAGAATGGGAATTTTTTGGGGTCATGCAAAGGTTATTTATCAAGCATTACATACATTTGTGTGGAGCTTAGTTGTGTATTTCCATCCAATGCAAACAGGTGGGCTCTTAATATAGTGCCAGGAGCTGGTGATAATATAAGTATTGGGGAGTCTGGGAGAAGTGAGATAATCCACACTACAGCAATAAGAGGATTAAATAACACACTCAAGCACATAAAACGGAATGTGAAAAATAAAAAAGACCCCCACTGTGTCAGCCTATTGAACAAAACTGTATCCAGAGAATTATCATTACCTTTTATGTAATATATCAAAATGTTGAGAACTTGAATTTCATCATAAGATTTATGTAGTATTACTAGTATGACATAAATTTATTAAGGAAGTATTGCAGGTTAAAAAACCTGATCTCAACTAATCACTGCTATCATTCAGCATTGTGCAAGGGGAGTTCTATGATGGGTGACCACATTTGCATTGTCAGACCTCCAAAAACAATATCAACAATTTGAAGTGCTTAAATTTCTGATATTTTATTTAAGAAATAATGACGACTTAAATTATAGAATGTTATACCAGTGTCCTACAATTTGGGGATTCTAACTTTTTGTTTTCTCTATTTAATAACAAACATATTTTTTCCTATAGTGATAACTACTTTGCCTAACCTCTCTTCTCTGCCAACCATTGAATTTCTAGTTACCACCTCCCCATGAACTTTAAGAAAAGCCAAATTTCTTTTCATAGATGTAAAATGCCAAATCAACTTATTGCTGCAGAGAATGTATTTAATCCCATTCACCAGTTAAATTCCAGTGATTTGAACAAATTGCCAATAGTGCTCTTAACACTAAATCCAGGTAAGACATAATTATTATTATGGAATTATTCTGATGGATGAGAATTAAAATACTCCAAAACCAGTCCAATAACAATTGCAAAATAAAAATCCAATTGGTAAAATGCACTGAATGAATGTTGCAAAATTCATATATGTAGAACCCTTCTCCTTGGTAATAATGGAGGCAATGATGACTTATGATAATGAAGATATGTGCAGAAATTTTACTCTCTGATAAATTACTTATGTGTACATTAGGAGTAAAGTGTGTAAGAGGCTGGTTCAGAACCTGCAACCAGATATACCAGATACATCCCATTGACACCAAAAAGATACTAACACTTCTCTTTATACTAAACCTAGGTAAGATTTATAACTAATGTGGAGGAAACATTATGTTAGATAAAAATTAATAATGTCCAATATTTTTCCAAAAAGATTTTAAATTAAAAAACTATTGATAAAATGCAATGAATGAATGTTGCAAAATTCAAAAATGTAGAATCATTCACCTTTGTAATGAAGGAGTGTGTGAATAAAAAAGTGCAGTACTTATATGTCAGTTTTTAAGATGCAGATTTTGGTTGGGTGATAGCTGCTGAAAATTTACACTCTAATAAACAACTAATGTGTTCATTAATAGTAAAAAATCTGCATTAACACCACCCCAGGATTAGTTTTGTGTCCCCAAGCAGAGGCTATTACATTGCCATAGTAAGTTGAACATTGGAGCTAAGAAGTAAAACTGATATCGTTTATTGAATACAACAGTATTTAAACATTACTGAGCTTTCTGCACATTCCCCAAAATTCAATTATTCTATTATTGCACAAAACACTTTTGTGTTTGTGAAGAATTTTCTGAAATAAATAATTGCTGTATTTTTCTGTTTACATGCATCTGTTTCAAAAAAAGCGAATCAATATTGGAAATCGAATGAATATTGTCAATATTGGAAATCGATCTGTTTATTTTAACCTTTTACAATGAATAACAGCATTCACTTTAGGAATAATGCTTTCTAAAAAAACAATTTCCTGATAACAAAGTTTTATCTCCATTCATCCCCCTTGAAGTAAAATGCATGAAATTCCAGATGCAACAAACCCTAACAGTATAATGATGTGAGAAAATAACAAAACGAAAGCTGAATGAAAATAAACAAATAGCAAAAGGAATTTCTACGTGATCACCCAAATCAGTACTACACTGGCCCAATGTTGCTTAACTACAATACCCAGATGAGATAGAGCAATTTCAATATAGCATGACCATTGGCAAACATAACGCCAACTTGACTGCTGTTTCTTAATTATTGAATTATTTATTCCTACAGTTACAAAATCCTTATCAATGACGTAAGTGCACAACTTTCTTAAATTCCAAATAAGAGGCAACGATGATTTAAATTGTAGAATGTTATGCAAATTGTCTACTCTTTGCAGATTCTATCTTTTTGTTTTCCATATTTCATCACTTATTTATTTCTATTGTGAAGATTACTACATGAAACTTCTCCTCCCCAATCACTTTTATATTTTTAGTTATCCCCTTCTCCAGCACCTATACAAACACCCCAACACCTTTAAGGGGGTGTAAATTACCAAATTAACTAATTGCTATGGAGAATGTATTTAGTCTGATATACAACTTATATCCCAATATGCTCACAAGATACTA
>JAAFCE010009127.1:17887178-17927398 GCA_013389805.1 Trigoniulus corallinus | reverse complement strand
GATAGGAAAAAATTACAAAAGAAATGCCAAACGAAAATCAGCCAATAGCACCAGGAATTCCTAAGTGGTCACCCATCTCAGTACTACCCTGGCACAGTGTTGCATAACTGCAGTGACCAGACGAGAACTGGTGCTTTCAACGTGGTTTGACCATTGGCAAACATAACGTCTTCAAATTGAGATTCGATTGCTGTTTTGCTATTAATTAATTGTGTATTATTACAACTACAAAAACCTTATTAACGATATGATTTGCACAACTTTCTGATATTTATATAAGATCAATGATGATTTAAATTGTAGAATGTTATGCAAGTGACCTACTGTTTGCAGATTTTAACTTTTTGTTTTCCACATTTCATCACTTATTGCTATTGTGAAGATTACTACACAGAATTTCTCCTCCTCATGCACTGTTATATTTCTAGTTATCCACTACCCCAGTAACATTCCAAAGAGCCCAACATCTTTTTATGGGTTTCTGTTGCCAAATTGACTAATGTCAATGAAGAATGTATTTAGTCTGATATACCAGTTACATCCTATTGATGCTCACAAGATACTAATAGTACTCTTCATAGTAAATCAAAATGAGATGCATTAGTATTGTGCAGAAAATATGATGTTACAAGGAATAAAATACTCTACACATTTACCAATAAGATTTTTAAATAAGAGAACTGTTGATAATGGGCAACAAATAAATATTGCAATATTATCATATGTAGATCCCTTCACATATATAATGAAACATTGTCATCATCATCATTATCATACCCTTCTAAAGCTCAACACTGGGTTGGGTCTGTGAGTTCTATCCTCCAACCCCGTCGATCTCTGACAAGGCCCCCATTAACCCCACACAGACCCATGTCCTTTGGTACCACCTGCTCCCACGTCCTCTTTGGTCTTCCCCTCCCCTGACGCTCCCCACCACCTGAAGTTCCATGATGGACCTAACCAGCTCCTCCTCCCCTTTGCATCACATGCCTATACTACCTCAATCTGTTTTCCGTCTTCTTTTCCGAAATGTCTCCCACCCCCGACTACCTCTAACATGGTCGTTTCGGATCCTGTCAGCTTGTGACACCCCACTCATGAAGCGCAGCATTCTCCTGCATTCTCCTTTCATGTTCCTTTCTCATGGCCCAACACTCTGAGCCATACAGCATAGCTGGCCTAACCACAGTTCTGTAGACTTTGCCTTTTAACTTTATAGGCACCCAGCAGTCACACAGGACTCCACTTGCCTGTCTCCACTTCAGCCAACCTGCCTTAATCATATTTGACACATCCGAGTTTATTTCTCTATTTCCTTGAAACACCGATCCTGAGTATCTAAACTCTTGCACTGCTTGTATCACCTCATCTCCTGAGCATACCTCGCCTTCTGGCATCTGACCACTCCAATTAAAAGCTAGGCTTTTTCTGCCTTTTCACATTCAACTTCAGGCCCCCTTTCCCATTGCTACCTGGATGTCTTGCAGACCCATTTGGGCCTCCTCGTTAGACTCCAAGCTTTCCCACATCATTGGCAAATATCAAGCACTGAAGGGCCCATTCTTCCACTCCCATCAGCAGCTCATCCATGGCTAGAGTAAATAAGTTTGGGCTAAGTGCTGACCCTTGGTGTAAACCCACCTGCACATTGAAGCTTTTTGTGTTTCCCCAAGCAATATAGCCCTCATACATATCCTGCACCATTCTAATGTGACCTTCATCTACCCTTTTTCTTCTTAGAACATTCCATACTACCTGTCTAGGAACGCTATCATATGCCTTCTCTAGGTCAATGAATATTGCATGGATGTCCTTATTTGCTGCCTTAAATTTTTCTATCATCTGCCTTAGGATAAATATTGGCTCCACTGTAGTCCTGCCAGGCATAAACCCAAATTTATTTCCCTGCACCATTGTGCATTTTCTGAGGCGGCCCTCAATGACTCTTTCCCACAGCTTCATGGAGTGGCTCATTATCTTGATGCCTATAGTTTCCACAGTCCCGGGCGTCACCTTTGCCCTTGAACAATGGAACTATCCAGCTTTCCCTCCTTGCTGATGGCATTCAGTCTCCACTTGCTACCTTATTAAAGAGCTTTGCTAGCCACGTTACTCCTGTGGCCCCCAGGGTATGCCAAACCACCATGAGAGTCTTATTTGGGCCTACTGCTTCGCATCGTTTCATCTTTTCGGGGATCCAACTATTTCTTCCTCTGTGACCCTGTCGACTACCTCTGGGATGCCTGGGTGGTTCTCAACAGTCCATTCCTGGTTGGTGGCATTTAAAAGGCCATGGTAGTACTCCTCCCACCTCCTGGTTATTTCTTCTGGTTGAAAAAGGACTCTACCACTGCTATCCTTGACTGTTATGGCCCTGGTAATGTCCTTACTTGCTTGATCCCTGGTCTTGGCCAGTCTAAAAATGTTTTTCTCACCTACTTTTTTTCCCTAACTCATCATATAGTTCCTCATACTTATGGTGTTTGGCCAGGGCAATTGTCCTCCTAGCATTTTTCCTTGCTTGAATATAGGCAGTCTTAGATCCCTGGTCTCCCATGTCCTGCCACCTATGGAATGCCACCTTTTTAAGTTTGATGGCTGCTTCCACCTCCTCATTCCACCACCATGACTGCCTACTGTTGGGGTTGCCTCCTACTGTTGCCATACCAAACATCATCTTTTGACATCTCCTTATTGTCCTGGCAACCCTGTCCCACATGGCATTAGCAGATTCTTCCCAATCCCAGTCTACCTGGCGAGAAATCTGCTGACTGAATTCCTCTGAATTAGCTGGCAACCGCCACTACCTAAAACCTGGTTCTCCCTTCCATGCATGCCTGCTGACTGCCCCCTTAATTGGCATCTCCAGCATGGGCAACTTATGGCACAGGCCTTCGGGAAATCTTCACTGGGAAGTGCCCAGCAGTCACGTATCTGTGTCCTATATTGCTGCTCTACCATGAAAAAGTCTATTTGGGACCTGCCCTGTGTGGAATGAAAGGTGATGAGGTGCTTTTCCTTCTTTGCAAACAATGTATTGGCTAACACAAGACTGTGTACTTGGGCTGACTCTAGGAATTTCTTGCCTGCATGGCTGACCAGGCCATGCCCACATCCCCCATGGACCTCTTAATATCCCACCCCATCCTTACCCACGTGGCCATTGAATTCCCCCAATGATTAGGGCTTCAGTTCCCATGCTCTGGCAGATACTGCCCTTCACTATCTGAACCTCTCTATCAAAAACCCTCCAAAACTCATCTCTTATTGTGTCACTCAGGCCTGCTAGAGGGCATATGCACTGATAAGGTGGAGCCCAATGCCCTGCCAGACTACTGTTACTAGCATCAACCTACTGATGATGCACTTCACTGCTGTAACCCCCTGCTGTAAATTATTGCTTAGTATAATCCCTACCCCATTTCATCCCTCTTCACAGTCAGTATAAAGGAGATTATACCCTTCTTCCAGTGCCCTGGATAGATTTCTATTCCATCTGGTCTCCTGTACAAAAGCTATGTTAATGTGTCTGTTCTTAAGGGTATCCACTAGATCCCCTGTTCTCCCTGAGAGTGTCCCCACATTTCAGGTCCCCAACCACAGTTTAACCCCTTTAGTTTGATTGACAGTTCTGAGTATGGGCACCCCAGTCAGACGTCTGGAACCCACAGCATTAGTAACAGGGCTACCTGTGGGGGGTGCCGTCCTACCCCACAGGAGACACTCATCAATGGTTGTAGCATCCCCAAGTGGGTAGATATAGCAAAAGACAAATGGAGTTTTTACATTAAAATAATTTAAAAACACACTCTGTGCAATATTTTCTCTCCTATGTAACATAGAACTGTAACCTTTGGAAGAATGTAGGGAATGAGGTACTCCAATCATGTGCAAATTGGAATGGCTGTAGCTTTAACAGAAATTGAGATATAGTAAAAATAAGAATAGAGTTTTTACATTGCAATCAATAAAAAACACACTTTGTACGATATTTTCTCTCCAATAGAAAACAGAACTGTTGATTTTTGGGAGAAATTACGGAATTAGGCACTCCAATCGTGTGCAAAATGGCATGGCTGCAGCTTTAAGAGAAATTCAGATTTAGCAAAAAGAAAAATGGTTTTCACTTTGAAATCAATGGAAAAACACTTTTGGGCAATATTTTCTTTCCTATACATTATAGAATTATGAAATTTATAAAGCATTTTGGGAATGTTGTACTTCAATGTAGTGCAAAACGGCATGGCTGTAGCTTTAATAGAAGTTGAGATATAGAAAAAAGAAAAATGGTATTTACATTGAATTAAATGGTAAAACACACATTGTACTATATTTTCTTTCCTATTCATTATAGAATCATAACTTTTATTCAGAATGTTGGGAATGTGGTACTCCAATCATGTGCAAAACTGAATGGCTGGAGCTTTAATAAAAATTGAGATATAGCAAAAAGAAAAATAAAGATTTTACATTGAAGTCAAAGGGGAAAAAAAACTTTGTTCAATATTTTCTTTCCTTCACATAATAGAATCATAACTTTTATCCACAATGTTCGGAACATGGTACTCCAATCATGTGGAAAATGGCATGGCTGCAGCTTTACTAGAAATTGAGATACAGCAAAAAGAAAAAAAGGGAGTTTTGACATTGAAATCAATAGGAAAAAACACTTTAAGCAATATTTTCTGTCCTGTACACTATAGAACTATGAATTTTTGCAAGAATGTAGGGAATGAGGTACTCCAATCATGTGCAAAACGGCATGGCTTTAACTTTAATGGAAATTGAGATATAGCAAAAAGAAAAAAAAAGGGAGTTGAGACACTGAAATCAAAAGAAAAACAACCTCTATATGATATTATCTGTCCTATACACCATAGAACTGTAAATTTTAGTGAGAAAATTGGGAATGAGGTACTCCAATCATGTGCAAAATGGCATGGCTGTAGCTTTAATTGAAATTGAGATATAGCAAAAAAGAAATATGAAGTTTTTCCATTGAAATTAATAAGAAATCACACTTTGCAATATTTTCTTTTCTATACATAATAGAGCCACAAATTTTGGACAGAATGTAAAGAATGTGGTACTCCAATGATGTGCAAAACAGTTTAAATGTAGCTTTGATAGAAATGGAAATGTAGCAAAAGGAAAAATTCAGTTTTTCCATTGTAATGAATAGGAAAATGCAATTTGTGCATTTAATCTCCTATACATGATAAAACTGCAAATTTTGGCCAGAATGTATGGAATGTGGCAATCCTTTCATGTGCAAAATGGCATGGCTGCAGCTTTAAATAAATTTGAGGTATAGCAAAAAGAAAAATAGAGTGTTTACATTGAAATAAATAAGAAAACACACTTTGTGCGATATTTTCTCTCCTATATCTCATAGAACTGTAAATTTTGGGTGAGAATGTAGGGAATGAGGTACTCCAATCATGTGCAAATCGGCATGGCAGTAGCATTAATAAAAATTAAGATATTGCAAAATAATGGAGTTTTTATATTGAAATCAATAGGAAAACACCCTTTTGGAAAAATTTTTATTTCTATACTTAATCATAACATTTATCTGGAATGTTTGTCATGTGGTATTCTAATTATGTGCAAAATGGCATGGCTGCAGCTTTAATAGAAATTGAGATATAGGAATAAGAAAATAGGTGTTTCTTTATTGAAATCAATGGGAAAACACACTTTCTGTGAGATTTTCTTTCCTATACATAATAGAATAACAACTGTTATCCAGAATGTTGGGAATGTGGTACCCAATTTATGTGCAAAATGGGATAGCTATAGCTTTAAAAGAAATTAAGATATAGAAAAAAGAAAATTGGAGTTGTAAAGTTGAAATCAAATTTAAAACACACTTTGTGCAGTATTTTCTCTCTTACGAAGCATAGAACTTAAAATTTTTGTGGGAATGTAGTGAATAAGGTACTCTAATCATGTGCAAAACGGCATGGCTGTAGCTTTAATAGAAATTGAGATATAGCAAAAAGAAAAAGGGAGTTTTTCAATTGAAGTCATTTTGAAAACACACTTCGTGCGATATTTTCTTTCCTATACATAATTGAAACACAACTTTTATTCACAATGTAGGACATGGGGTACTCCAATCATGGGCTAAATTTCATGGCTGTAGCTCACATTTAAATCAATGGGAAAAAAACACTTTTTGCAATATTTTCTCTCCTATACAACACAGAACTGTAAATTTTTTTTACAACGTAGAGAATAAGGTACTCCAATCATGTTCAAAATGGCATGGCTGTTGCTTTAATAGAAATTGAGATATAGCAAAAAAAAAATGTAGTTTTTACATAATAATCAATGGGAAAAAACGCTTTGTGGGATTATTTCTATCTTATGCAATATAGTACTGTAAATTTTTTTTGAGAATGGAAGGAATTAGAAATTCCAATCATGTGCAAAACGGCATGGCTTGAGCTTTAATACAAATTGAGATATTCCAAATTGAGTTGTTACATTGAAATCAATTAGAAAACACGCATTTAGAGATATTTTCTCTCCTATACAACATAGGACTATAAATTTACGATAGAATTTTGGAAATGATGTACTTCAATCATGAGCTAAATGGCATGGCTGTAGCTTTAATAGAAATTAAGATATGGCAAACAGAAAAATGGAGTTTTTTTATTGAAATCAAAGGAAAAACACACATTGTGCAATATTTTCTTTACCATATAACACTGAACTGTAAATTTTTTGGAGAATGTAGGGAATCCCGTACTCCAATTATGTGCAATAAGGCCTAGCTTAAGGTTTAATAAAAATTTTAATCTTTCAAAAAGACAAATTGTTTTTACATTGAAATCAATAGAAAAACACACTTTGTGTGATTCTTTCTTTCCTATGCAACATAGAACTGTACATTTTTGCAAGAATGTAGGGGATGAGGAACTCCAATCATGTGCAAAACTGCATGGCTGTAGCTTTAATAGAAATTGAGATATAGCAAAAAGAAAAATGTTTTTTTACTATTGAAATCAATAGGAAAACACACTTTGTGTGATAGTTTCTCTCCTACACAAAATAGATCTGAGAATTATTTTGTGAATATAAGGAATAAGGTATACCAATCATGTGCAAAATGGCATAGCTGTAGCTTTCATAGAAATTAAGATATAGCAAAAAGAAATATGTAGTTTCTCCATTGAAAACAATGGGAAAACACACTTTTTATGATATTTTCTTTCCTTTACATAAGAGAACCACAAATTTTTACAGAATGTAGGGAATGAGGTACTCCAATTATTGCAAAACTGCATGGCTGTAGCTTAAATAGAAATAAAGGTATGGAAAAATGGAGTACTTACATTGTAATCAAAAAGAAAACATACTTTGTGCAATATTTCTTATCCTATACATCACAGAACTGTATATTTATGTCAGAATCTAGGGAATAAGGTACTCCAATCATGTGCAAAACGTCATGGCTGTAGCTTTAATACAAATTGAGTTATTGCAAAAAGAAAAATGGTTTTTACATTGACATCAATGGGAAAACACCCGATTTGTGATATTTTCTCTCCTATACAACATAAGAACTGTAAATTTTTTTAAGAATGTAGGAAATGAGGTACTTCTTACATGCACAACACATTATAGATGTAGCTTTAATAGAAATTCAGATTTAGTGAAAAAAAAATAGAGATTTAAAATTTAAATCAATGGCAAAATACAATTTGTGACATATTTTTATTCCTATATATAATAGAATCATACCTTTTATCCAGAATATTAAGAATGCAGTACTCCAATTATGTGCAAACCGGCATGGCTGTAGCTTTAATAGAAATTGAGATATAGCAAAAAGAAAAATGAAGTTTTTCCATTGAAATCAATAATAATATACGCTTTGTGCATTTTTTCTCCCATACATGATAGAACTGCAAATTTTGACCAGAATGTAGGGAATGGGTTACTCCTATCACGTGCAAAACGGCATGGCTGCATCTTTAAATGAAATTGAGATATAGCAGAAAGAAAAATGGAGTTTTTACATTGAAATCAATAAGAAAACACACTTTGTGTGATATCTTTTCTTTCATATATGAAATGAAATTATATCTTTTATCCAGAATGTTGTGAGTGTGGTACTCCAATCGTTTGCAAAACAGCATTACTGTAGCTTCCATAGAAAATAAGATATAGCAGTAAAAATGGAGTTTTTACATTGAAATTAATGGGAAAAACCACTTTCTTCGATACTATCTCCCCTAAACAACATAAAATTGTGAATTTTTGCAAGAATGTAGGGAATGAGGTACTCCAATCATGTTCAAAACGGAATTTTTACATTGAAATAAATGGGAAAACACACTTTGTGTGACATTTTCTTTTCTATATTAAACAGAACTGTAAATTATTACCTGATTGTAGGGAATGTGGTACTCCAATAATGTGCAAAATATCGTTGCTGTGTCATTAATAAAAATTCATACAAAGCGAAAAGAATAATGAAATTCTTCCATTGAAATAAATGGGAAAACACACTTATTGCATTTTCACTCCTATACATAATAGAACTGTAAATTCTCCCCTGAATGTCAGAACGTGGCACTCCAATCATGTGGAAAATGGCATGGCTGTAGCTTTAATAGAAATTGAGATATAGCAAAAAGAAAAATGAAGTTTTTCAATTAAAAACAATGGGAAATCACACTTTGGGTGATATTTTCCCTCCTATATTAAATAGAACTGTTAATTTTTGCCATAGTGTAGGGAATGTGGTACTCTAATCATGTGCAAAATGCAATGGTTATAGCTTTAGTAGAAATTGAGATATAGCAAAAAGGAAAATGAAGTATTTTTAATTGAAATCAATGGGAAAACACAGTTTGTGCAATTCTTTCTCTCCTATACATGATAGAACTGCAAATTTCTGCCAGAATTCAGAGAATATGGTACTCCAATCATGTTATAAAAGTCATGGCTTTAATAGAAATTAAGATCTTGCAGGAAGAAATATGAAGATTTCCCATTAAAATCAATGGGAAAATAAACTTTGTGAGATTTCTTTCCTATTCGTCAATAAACTGTAAATTTTCGCCTAAATATAGGGAATGTGGTACTCTTTTCATGTGGAACTCGGCATGGCTGCAGCTTAAATAGAAATTCAGAAATTGCAAAAAGAAAAATAAAGTTTTTCTGATAAAATAATTTCTTCAAAAATTTTGATCAAAAATTTTTTCAGAATTTTGGGATTGTGCTACTCTAATTATTTGCAGAATGGCATGGCTGTAGGCTTAATAGAAATTGAGATACAGCAAAAGAAAAATGAAGTTTTTCCATAGAAATCAATGGTAAATCACACTTTTTGGGATATTTTTAACCCTATACAGCGTTGAACTGTAAATTTTAACGTAATGTAGGGAATGTGGTACTTCAATCATGTGCAAAACCTCATTCCTGTAGCTTAAATAACAATTGAGATATAGCTAATAGAAAATTGAAGTTTTTCAATTGAATTCAAGGGAAAAACACACTTTGTGTGACATTTCCTCTCCCATACATCATAGAAATTAACAAGCATAGGGAATGTAGCACTACAATCATGTGCAAAACTGCATGGCTGTAGCTTTAATAGAAATTGAGATATTTCCAAATCACTGAAGTTTTTCCATTGATATTTTCTATACATAATAGAACCATAAATTTTTGCTTGAATGTTGGGAATGTGGTACTCCAATCATGTGTAAAACGGCATGGCTGTAGCTTATATAGAAATTGTGCTATTGCAAACAGGAAAATGGAGTTTTTCAATTGAAATCAACAGGAAAACACACTTTGTTTGACATTCTCTTTACGTTATAAAATAGAGCTATAAATATTTGCAAGAGTGTTCAGAATATGGTAATCCAATAATATGCAAAACAGCATGGCTGTTGCTCTAAGAGAAATTAAGATGTAGCAAAAAGGAAAAATGGAGGAAAAAATTCTGTCCTTGACGTGATAGAACTGTAAATTTTGGACAGAATGTAGGGAATGTGGTACTCAAAACTTTTAGCACATGGCATTCCTGTAGCTTTAATTGTAATTGAGATGTAGTAAAATGAACAATGGAGTTTTTCCATTGAATTCCATTCTATTTTCTCTCCTATATAAAATGGAACTGTAAATTTTAGGCAGAATTTTGGGATTGTGGAACTCCAACCATGTGCAAAGCCGAATCGTTGAAGCTTAATTAGAAGTTGAGATATAGCAAATGGGAAATCACAATTTGCGCGTTTTCTCTCCTATACATAATAAAACTTTAAATTTTTGACGGAATGTAGGTAATGTAGTACTGCAATTAATGCGCAAAATGGCATGGCTGTAGCTTTAATTGAAATTAAGATATAGCAAAGTTCAATATCAAGTTCTCCTATTCAAATCGATGGTAAAAACAAATTTGTGGGTCTTTCCATCGAAATCAATGAGAAAATACACTTCCTGCGTCATTTTCCCTCCTTTACATGATAGAATTGTATATTTTAGCAAGAATGTTGGGAATATAGAACTCCAATTTTCCACAAAACAGCATGGCTTTACATTTGATAGAAATTGAGATATCGTAATATGAAAAATGATGTTTTTCCATTTAAATTAATTGGGAATACACAGTTTGTGAGATAAATTTTTGCTAGTATGTAGGGAATCTGGAAATCCAATTGCATACAAAACGGGATGGCTGTAGCATTTATACAAATTGAGATATTGCAAAACCAATGAAGTTTCCAGGTCGTCCAGTTCTTCCAGGTCGTCCAGTTCTTCCAGGTCATAGAGAAAGGGGTTCTCCAAGAATGTTTATAACGGCATAGTTGCAGCTTTAATTTAATTTGAGAAAATGAACCATCTATTTGTCATACATAATCATTAAGACAAAAAGTGATTTCTGGCGATTTTGAGAACTTTTTTGAATAACACATGTTTGTCATATTTCTCCACTTTCAACACAACCACACGTGTAGAACTTGGCCAGTACATGAAATAGTTGTTATTCTACACTTTCCTTCAGTTTTAAAGCTTCATCTTCAATCAAAATTGAAATAATGCAAATTTTTTCAATGTTTTCAATTTTCTCTCCTATGCATCCCAGAACTGCAAAATATTTTTTGGAATGTAAATTGTTACTCCATAGCCGTGCAATGTGGCATGGTTGTAGCCTATAGAGAATTTTAGAATGAAACCCATGTATTTGTCATGCATTTTAATTCAGACAAAATGTGATTTCTGGCGATTTTGATCACTGTTACACAATACACATGTTTTATCAAATTTCTGTATTTCTATAAAAACCACACGTGAAAATCTTGGGCAGCACACAAAAAAGTCTCTATTTTGCACATTTATTTAAGTTTCAGACCTGTATCTTTAATATAAATTTAGATTTTGCAAAAACGAATTTTTCCTTTGAAAAGCGTGGGGAAATCATACATTGTGCATTGCTTTCCCTCCTATACATCCCAGAACTGAAAATTAATGCCAGAATGTAGAGAAAGTTGTACTTCAATTCTGTGCAAAATGGCGTGGCTGTAGCTTTTATAGAATTTTAGAAAATGTGCCAACTGTTTGCCATTCATACTCATTGAGACCAATAGTGATTTCTACCAATTTTGAGCACTTTTTGGCATTGCAAGCGTTTTCTTCAATTTCTCCCCTTCTAACAAAACCACTCATGTGAAACATGCCCAGTAAATGAAAATGTGAGTATTTTTTTTCTTTCCTTAAGTTTCAAAGCCATGTCTTCAATAGAAATGGAAATACTGCAAAAGCAAAGTTTTTCCATTGAAAAGGCATGAGAAAACAAACTTTCTGCATTATCTCCATCACTGTGCAAAACAGCATCACTGTGCAAAACAGCATGGCTTAAGTTTGTTTGAGAATTTGAGAAAATGAGCCATCTATTTGCCATGCAAAATCATTGTGACAAAAAAGTGATTTCTGGTGATTTTTAGAACTTTGGCTGTAGTATGGCATGGTTGTAGCTTTAACAGAAATTGGGATTTTGCTAAAAATAGGAAGAGTATTTCATTGAAAACCATGAGAAAACACTGTTTTTGCATTATTGACTCTTGTATGCATCTTAAAACTGTAAATTTTTGACAGAAAGTAGAGAATGTAATATTCAATTAATGTTCAAAATGGCATGCCTGTAGCTTAAATAGTATTTGAGAAAAAACTTTGTGTGTTATTTTCTCTTTTAAACATCACAGAACTTTAATTTTTTTCCAGAGTGGAGGGAATGTGATACTGTATTCTTATGCGAAACGGCATGGCTATAACTTCAGTAGAAATTGAGAAATTGCCAATACCTCTTTGTGACGCATACTCATTGAAGCAAAAAGTAATTTCTAATAGTTTCCAGCACCTTTTGTCATTGCACACGTTTTTTTCAATTTCTCCCCTTGTATAAACACCTCTCATTTATATCATTGCCAGTACATGAAAAATTAAGTATTTTATTCTTTTCCTAAGATTCAAACCAATGTCTGCAATAGAAATTGAGAATTTGCAAAACAGGTGTTCTTCAATTGAAAACAATGGGTAAAAAGCATTTGCCCATTTTCTTTCCCCTGTTCATCTTTGGGCCTATGGAATTGGGCCTTTTAGAACCATCTATAAAGGCATAATAATAAACCAATGAATGACATGCCCAGTAATAGGACATACGAGTGCAATATTTGTAAGTTTCAATAAGAAAGGTTAATACATGAAAAAAGTAAGATTAAGTTGAACTAGAATTGAAGTTGTCCTTTGGCCCTTAATTGACATTGGATGAGAGCTTAAATTAGTGGCATTTTTAAGATGAGGTCATCAATGCTTTACTAGAGTGTTAGATGGTCTCCAGCTAGTAAAGTCAGGATCACTACAATCTTAGATAAATAAATAGAAATTCAGAAAATGCAAAAAAACCTGTTCTTCCATTGAAAAGCATGGCAAAGCAGAGTTTTTGCATTTTGCTCTCCCTTGTATGTAACAAAGGAAGAAATCCCTGCAAGGAAGGGGAGAGGGTGGTATTTTATTCAGTTGCCAAATCTAATTACTGTAGTTTAATAGAAATTGAGAAAATGCTAAATCTACTTCCCATTTTGCATTAAACATGATTTAATGAATTTCTCCATTAATCACTAAACATTCATGAATATCATTAACAGTACATAAAATAGTAAGTATGTTACAAATTCCCCATGTTGAGATATGTATCTGCAATAAAAATTGAGAAATTGCAAAAAAGCTAAGCTCTACTTTTGAAAAGCATCAGAAAACAGTTTGTTTGCTTTTTTCACATATATAAATCACAGAATGATAATTTCCTTCCATAATGCTAAGCAGCTAGGTGGCAAATGGTGATTTTCAACAATTTTCTTATGTTACATATATTATGTCACATTTCAGCACTTCTAAAGACAATACATGTGTAAATCTCTAATGGTAGATGAAGAAGAATTGAGAGTTTTTCACATTCTATAATTTTCAAAGCTGTACCTTTATTAGAAATTGAAGAATTGTAAAAAACAAAACATCCTTCAGTGAAACGCATAATAAAACTGAGTTTGTGTGGTTTTCTTCTCTTCTATACATTGTAGAAGAACAATTCCTAGCAAGAATGTGGAGAGGGTGGTACCCAATGTGGATGCAAATGGCTTGGCTGTAGCTTTATTAGAATTTGCAAACTTGCAAAATCCTATTTACTGTGCATACTCTGATGCAAAAAGTGATTTCTGGCAATTCCAACCATTTTTAGACATTCCAAACGTTTCTCAACTCCCATCAAAACTAACTGTTTAAAACTATACAAGTACACATGAAAACGTCTGCATCTTACTGTTATCATATGTTTGAAACCATCATCGTTAATACAAATTCAGAAATTCCTGTAATGATTATCTTCCATTGATAAGCATGGAGGAAATATATGTCCTTGTTTTTTCTCTCCTATACACCATAGAACGATAACTGTTTCCCAGAACATGAAAGGCATGGTACATTGTGCAGTCACCAAATAGCATGGCTGTTGCTTTGTTAGAAATTCAAACAATGCAAAACACGTTTCCATGCCAACTTATTGTGAAAAAAGGTGATTTCTTGCTCCTTTCTGCACTTTTTGTCATTACTTTGTCATTTCTGTCATACTGTATGCTGCAGGAAAGTATGCTCCAAAAGGAGTGGCGACAGCTGTTTTTGAGATGTCCTCTGGAGCTATTGGGATTTGATGATAAGCCTTCATCAAATCCAACTTTGAAAAGATGTGCTTCCCATGGAGTTAAGAATTGAACTCCATGAGATGCAGTGCTGGGTAACGATCTGGTATGCTGTGGGCATTCAGCGCTTGAAAATCACTAACAATCCTAAAAGAATTATTTTTCGGCACCATATGTATTGGACTCGACCATGGACTTACAGATGGACGAATATACCCAATCTTGTGAAGTGTTTGAAACTCTTTCTTGGCTATAGCTAACTGAGTCAAGTCTAGTCGACAAACACGATTGTGGATAGGTGGCCCACTAGTAGTTACAATATGGTGGAAAATGTTGTGTGGAACAGAAACTGATGCTGACTTCAGTATGGTAACATCTCGATACTCAACTAATAAATATTTGTAATGAGGACTGATGTCTGGTGCAACACTAGATAAGCACTGGTAGAAAACTGCCTACCATACCATAACTCCAGCAACTTGCAATCCAGTTATTTGGTCACACATCCTACGCCTTCCAACGCCCACTACCAGTTAAAAATGTGTCAGAAAATTGGCACCTATTATGGCATGTGACACATCTGCAATGAAAAAGTCCCATGAAAAGGACCGACATAGTGCTAACTCTATTTTAAGTCAATGTGTTCCATAGGTATTAATGAGAGATTTATTGGCCACGAAAAGTTGGAAATCCTGTGGTTTCTGTGGTGGCAGTTCAGATTTCGATCTAGGAATGATACTCAAATCAGCTCCTGTGTCCACTAAAAAGGAACATTGAGTTGTGGCATCTTTGATAAAGAAAAGATGACTTTTGACTTGATTACAATTATCCCCAAACTCTAAGGATGATGGGCCTTTCCGTTTTTTTTTTTGTGAAGACGGTTCTTTGCACTTCCTGGCCAAATTCCCAAAAGTTTGATGATACCAACAGAATCCATTTTGTTGGTCCTGAGTGCATCTACTCCTTGAATTTGAACTACTGTGGGATATAGATCGATAATGCTGATTTTGTCAATTATGTGTAAAAGTTAGGGAATTGACCTTGGCTATGAAATCTTCTAACATAAAGGTAAATTTCTCAATTTGACAGTCTTTCACTGAAGAAATGACAGAACATGACTGGGGCAGATGCAGGCATATCTGAAACCATGTTGAGTTGACTTACAGTGGGATCGAGGACGTCCATTATCTTGTTGGTCATTTCTGCTAATTTTTCCAAAGATGTATTGGAATCGGCCATTGCTAAGACCACACAAATTTGATGTGGCAAACAGGACATGAAAAGCTCCTTAATAATCAATGCATTCCCTGGTGCAGTTGTGGAGTCACCAGCTAGTTGTTGCATTCTCCTCAACAACTGTAAAGGTTTTTTTATCTCCAAGCTGCTGATCTGTTAGCAGTTGATGGAGTTTTTGTTGCTGTGATAATGAACTTCTCTGAGTTATGGCTGCCTTTAATGCTTCATAAGCCTCTGTTGGTGGAGGTCGCAAAATAAGATCCAGAACGTCGAGGATTACATCAGGTGGTAAAGCATCCACCGTCAGATCAAATTTTCTAGAATCTGACTTTATCTGATAAACGTGAAAACTATTCTATTGTAGCAAACCATATTTCAGGGTCATGAATCCAAAAAGCTGGTAACTTTAATATTTTGAAATTCTGATAAGCAGCATTTACAGAATGATCTTTGCCACTAATACGTATTGGGTTCTATTCTTCCATTGTGGGGGTGGACATCAGAACTTAATTAAATATAAGTCCTTATTAAGATCAATAGAATTGATGAAACTTACCACCAATATCCACAGTGTATCACCATAAACAATATTCCATGGCACTATTAAAAAAAATTTATTTCTGGGCAGTCCTACCAAAAACTAATTCTTCAACACCAGGGATGGTAGGTAAAGAAACGGTGGCTATATGGCACTCCACTCATCAACATATAATAATCTTACAGCCTGTAGATCACGTCCAGGTCACCAATTGAGGAGTTTGCCGAATGTCTTTCGTTTTTGGGCTGTTGCACACTGCGTTCGCCCTTTTTGGAAATTAAAAATATGTATTCCAAATGTCTAACGAAATAAACTTGTTTTAATCCAAATATCTAACTAGAAAACTTTAACATTAAATAATATGTAACAGATTGAATAATAACCAATAAGTTGTTTGTGATTTCAACACACAAATACACGTCTTCACTGGATCACCACTGATGATCAACTGATATTTCATTCTAATTTTTTAATATTTGAAAAAACCTGCATTCTCAATAACTATTATTTGAGATTCCAATTTGAAATTCAAATAAAAATAAAATGAATGCATGTAGTGACGTAATGCCACTATGCCATGCCAACTTATTGTGACAAAAGGTGATTTCTGGCATTTTTCTGCCCTTTTTGTCATTACACATGTCATATTATATGCTGCAGGAAAGTGGCATAGTTGTAGCCGTGATGAAGATTAAAAAAAAAATAAACCTGAAGAGAAAAGGCTAAACATTTCAAGAAACAGAAATTTCACTGATTACATTTCAAGGAACAGAAATTTCACTGATTACATTTCTTATTCCACATTTCTCCACTACAATGACAGAATCAACGATGTATGTGAATGATTGCCAGTAATTAAGAATATCATGATTTAAAATTAATAGCAAGCATTAAACCTGTATCTTTAATGTGCCATAAGAATATTCACCAAAAATCATGTAAAATGTGAAATTTGGCTTGCATTTAACAACTGTACATCAGAGAAGGTAAATACATTGCCAGAATGTAAACACTGTTGTATTCCTTTCTGTTACAAAGTGGCATAGCTGTTATGGCTGTTTTGCTTATTTCCCAATCCATTATAAAAGACTGTTATAGCTGCTTGCCTTATTTCCTAACCCACTATCATTACGTAGCATATCAAACCAGAGCCCCTACACCTTCTCATACAGGCGAAATGTGATATTTTTCATTTTCCAGCACTTCTAATTAATTTGTTTCATTTTTAAATTTCACTACTTTTTTCAATGCAGTGCAATATTATTAGAATTGTTCAAACGACCTTCTTTAGTAGAAAGTGTGACATTTAAAAAAAAATGTTTTTGCTTCGAAAATCACATGAAAATTAACTTTTTGCTTGATTTTTGAGAAGGCTTAATCCTTTCTAGCATGCATAAATTGTCAAAGCATATGCTTATGAAAAGTGGTATTGATACTGCTTCAACATAAACTAACTGCAAGATACATTTCCCATTTATAGATATTAAGAGAAATTGTGAGATTTTTAAATTTCCAGAACTTATAATCATTTCACACGATTTCTTGCATCTCTCCACTGCTAAAATCGCGATGTTTTACAGTTTTTTGTTATTGATGAAAATTTTTAAATTTCCCATTATTAGAGTTTCAAACATATTGATTAAACACGAAGTGAGAGTTCTGAAACTAAGGTGTTTTCTGTTTGGAAATCAAAATTAACATTTCACATAATTTTCACTTCTGTGCATCACAGTGTGCTTACTTATTGCCAGAATGAATAATGGTAATGTTAATGTTAATTTTCTTAGCTTTACATCCCCTAAACAGGCGTACCCTTACATAGGGGATGAATGGTGACACAATGGGAAATTAGAATATGGGAAATGAGGTAGAGAAAAGGGGGAGGGTGATGACAAGGGAAATGACTAGAGGTAATGACAAGAAAAAGGTAGGGAATAAATGAAAAGGAAAGAGGAAAATTTACCATTGTACAAGAATATAATAATGGAACTCATTATAGTGTAAAAATATTACTACTAATAGTATATGCTGACAAGCTTAAATTCATAAAACTATACCTCCGGGGATGAAAGAATAAAATACAGCAATGTAATATAAAATACAACAATTATAAAATATGCTAAGCACCAGCTACAATGATTTAACTTAGTTAAAATTTGATAAATTAAAATTTAAACCAAATAAACAATGAACCACAGGTGTGAAAAATTAATCCAGCTCCCTGTAGCAATTATGATGCACTTATACATACACTATAATTGATAAAACTTATATTCTAATTGTACTTCACATGCGATTTAATAGCATAATTACTTTTGATTTGAAGTTTTCAGATGATGTCAACAAGTCGACCAACATTAGCTCTAGATTATTGAAAGCTCTTTGAGCTAAATATACTTCGTTGTTAGTATTCCCAGGCATTGCAAAGAATGCACTGGAGCAAAGAATGCAAGTTTACTAAGCAGATATGCACTATCTATGCGATGTGAACAGTCGATGCAGCCACACAATCTGAGAATAAATTATGAAATTCATCAAGGGTAAAAATGAAGATGTATGCCTCATACACCCACTATTATTTGTTTTTTTCTATTCACTAATTTTTAAGAACTTATCATATAACCATGCCAAATTGCAAATATGAGAAGGTGTACAACCAGACCAACACATAACTAGGAGTGTTTTGCATACCTTTTATACATTCAAAAGCATGGTATGCTCTCTTCACTTTTAAATATAAATAATGCAAATGACTTGCAAATGTCAGTTTGGAATCTAGGATTATACCAAAATCATCCACAATTCTACTATGGGGCAGCAATGACCCATCTACAAATTTATATAGAAATATTGTAGGTGTGTGAATCCAATGAAATTATATAATTATATTCCCTTGGTTGACCACTAAATTATTAAAGGTTAGCCATTGTTTCACCAGCCTTACAGACTCATTCAACAGTTCTGCTGACTGCTGATTCAACAGGATCTTTGAGATCTTGAGATCATCAGCAAATCGCAGACATGTTACCTTAGAAGGCATATTGGAATAAAGATCGTTCACAAAAATATTAAATAGAATTGGACTAAGGGCACTACCCTGTGGCAAGCCCACCTCTTGCATATAATGATGGCTACTGACACACTGTCCAATTCGAACAAAATTTATCCTAACACTGAGGTAGCTCTTTAATAGGCCCAAAAGATTACCTGCTTATCCGTACTCAGGCAATTTCCATAATAGCAGACTTGATCATACATGATCAAACACATTGGATAGATCAAGGTATATAGTGCCAACCTGTCGTCACTGTTTCAATCCCCTGTTGATCATATCCAAGTGAATCAGTAAATTGGTCTCAGTGGAATACCCCTTATGAAACCCATGTTGCTCAGTACACAAAATGGAGGTAGACCATAGCACAAGTGTAGAAGCAATAATGTGCTCCAACACCTTGACAACAGGAGGGAGTGTGGAAATTGGCTGATGTCTGGACACATCTGAGTGAATCCCCTTCTTAAAAATAGGGCACACATAGGCTGTTTGCCAAATCGTAGGGACACAATGATTCAGCAGGAATTTAGTGAAGAATTCAGCTAATACAGGTGCCAATATCTCCTTATAGGCATTAATTAATAAGGGAGGCACTCCATCAGGACCCAGAGAAAGAGAGGGCTTTAACTTCTTAATAGCAATAAGGACCTCATGACATGAAATTTCATTGATGTCCAATGAGTCCCCTCCTTCTGATAAAGAGTAAGGGTACTAAACATATCTATTATTGGGGATGAATTACTCCAATATTTGTCCAAAGTGATCCACAAAGGCATTACTGAATTCCTGTGGGTGTGAGACCCAGTTGTGATTTGGAACAGTTACATTCCTGCTCCTTTCATCAGTCATACACTTGTACCCCCACTGAATGGACTGGGGGTTATTTATCTTTCACAACAACTTTGCCAAGTATTCTTGCCACATTTGGATCAAAAGTACTTTTACCCTAGCTCATGCATTGGAGTAGTGACTCCTTGATATTGGAGAAGGACGTTTTTTATTTTGTGAATACAGCCACCTCTTTAACTTAATTAATTTGATCAATTCAGGATTAAACCAGTGTGGACATTCACTCATATGCCTACCTGTCCTAACAAGAATACACTTTGCTATAGCAGACCATAATAATCTGTTGAATTCAGCTTCAGCTGCATTAGCATAACAATTTGAGTCAACTAACTCCCATGGGGCTTTTGCAAAGCAATAATATAGTTTTATATATTTGCCCTGGTACCGGTTATAATAATATTGTTCTACCATCTCCTGTCCACCCTGACTAACCTTCTGACTAGCCCATTGAAACGTAAATAATAAAGCAGGGTGATAAAAGTCTAAATTAGAAAGATGGTCAACTTCCTCGTTTAATACCCCATGGATATCAGAAAAACACAAATCTAATAACTGTCCCATAGAGTTGTGAATCTGATTGAGTTGGGGAATTTATGTGAGCAGGGATAGTGCAATCAGTGATCTAGCTTTTGACCCCTATGTCAACCCATAATAATAATGTTGTGCATTAACTGACCAATCGATAAGAGGGACATTGAAGTCCCCTATCACAAACATTGGGGACAATCCTGATATTTTTAATGAGAAAGATTCAATCACAGAAGTAAATGTATCCGTGGAGAGGGCTGGAGACAAATAACAAGCCACTACTGTCAAATGGCAATCCTCTGATAGAGATATCAAAATACCTAAGACATGGTCCTGGAAAAAAAAGATTAGGGATAACACCACAATCACTCCCTAGCATTGTCTGGTTTATATCCACTAACAGGCCACCGCTGAAATAAGAATTGTACTTATCCTGTCAAAAAACCACATAATTAGGTGGGAAATAAGCATTTGAGCTAATTTCCCCAGACAGCCAAGTTCCAGAGAGCACAACAATAATATATTGCACCAGAATAATATTCTCCAAGAATGTGTCACCCATAGAGCGCATACTTCGAACATTTTGATAATATATGGAGACCTGTGTTAAATCCATCAAGGAGATGTGGCTACAGGGTTTTCCTTTTGCACCCTAGAATGATCTGCACTGCCTGAGCTGGATACAGCGTCCAAGGCAGCCCCTATCCCCATCTTTTCTTGTACTATTGAATGGTGCAAGATGCCAACAGACTTCTTAATTAGAGCATGTTCTTGCCACAGACCAGCTGAGATGAGTGAATATGGGACTGTGCCAACATAATGAATACAAAACGAAGTATAGGCATTATGCTTAGTCTTTAGTTGAGCAATATACCCCTTACTATCCTTCCTTAGCCCCAAGAGATGATTATGAATTTTCTCACATGATGTTTCTACCTTAAGGTGAGATAAAAAGAGTCTTAATACTGGAACTCTTGGTTGTGCTTGAAAATTGGAAGAGGTACCTGTAAACCTAATATGGAGGGGAAGTTTGTTCATATCTCTGACTGTATTTAATTTTTTTTTAAACTTGCCATAGGCTTCATCTTTACTGAACTTATGAGTATCCTTATAAGGAGGGATATCATCTTCATTAGAGTGAGTAGTCACACAGCTAGGATCCTGTGCAGCCTTAGGGACTGTTGCTCCCTTAGCAACAGCAGAATCATATGAGCCCCTTGTCCCACGAAGTGATGACAAGGAGGCAATCTCTGCCCTAAAGTCAGACAACACTGAAAATAAAAACTGAAGTTCCTGCACAGTAGTATTACTTGAAGCAAGATAATCCTTTAGAACTTTCGTAAGACTGGAGATTGGGGCGATACTTTCTGCAATAGTTTTTGATACTACTGATATTAATAGTGATTCAAATTCTCTGGGCAAAGTTAGCTTTCCCCCTGACGACTAATACCTAGATCCCCAGAACCTCATGACTTAACTGGAGTATTTTCATTCCATGAAAGCAAGCAAGCACAACATTTAAAATTTGGTGCCAATAATGAAGCATCAGCGGAAGTCACATTAATGCAATCAATAAGGGTTTTCCTCAAACAAACCAAACATTTCAGTGCCACTTTCCATGGAAAAATATCTTTTCCACAAGTTAGGCATGATGTAGTGCTTTTAAAGGCCATAATATTCTACTAGTTCAGATTGAAATTTAACCCATTAAACAGAATTGTATATTCTTCTGGTAAACCCCTTAAGAAAGTGACAGCATGCAACAATGATAATTGCAGCCAAAAACGCTCTTTCTAAGTAGCTACACTAACTTCCAGAATCGCTCCTGCTACTCAGCTACTACAGATGTCAAAAGCGCTCCAACTACTTAGCTTCTACAAATGCACATGACTTACTTCAATAGGCGAAAAGGCTTAAGTGACCAATTGTCAATTAGCCAAAAACAAGATTGCCTAGGCCTCCCAAAGGCGGCCCTTGGGCTAGAATTACTCTTAGAGGTCTTATATAGTTACACACCCTACCAAACAAACTGATAAATTAGAAGTTCTTGTTAAATGAAAATTAACACAGAGAGCCACAAAACGTTGCAACTAAGATATATGCCACCTAGTGGTAACACAGTTTCACAGTGGTATATGTGTGGTATAAATTAAAATGGAAAAACTGTCAAATGCAATTCCCATCCTTGCTCATTTAGGCAAAATGTAATTTTTTTAATTTTCAGTGCTTTTATTCTTTGAACTCATTATGCTACATTTCTCCACTTCTATCAACACGAGGATCTGCAAAAACGAGTCGGAGAATGGGCCTTACAATGCTTGATATTTGCTGATGTTGGAAAGGTTTTGGAGTCCAAAATGTTGGCATGGTTGTATATTAGGAGGCCTGGTAGCCAAGGGCTGGTGAAGGGTGTGAGGATGATGATAACATGTATAGTACTGATCATGTAGCTTCTCAACTTACAAACAATTCATTTTGTGGCTGTACTGTTGGAAACATTTATGGTAATAACTCAATGACTACCTGTAATTTCTAGTCAAATTTAGATATCAATTTCATAATTATGCTCAATGTGAGAGGTATATCTGAAATACTAAAATGGAAATTTATTAAACTGAAATGATTTTGTGTGTAAACCATTTGAGTATTGCATTTTGAACAACAGTGCTTTTGTAACTAAGGTAAAATTATATAAATTCAATAAAAAATAAAAGTTGAAATATGAAAAAAATTGGCTGGTTGTCAACACTTGTGGGTACATTTGGAACTTCATTTTTATCTGGTAACCACAGTTAAGCATTTTTGGGAAACTGTTTCCTCTACTCAGTCACTTTTAATTATGTTGTATTTTCATTATGTAGTATTATGGGTTTTTCTTAATAATGATTATAAGATACACCAAGGGGACCAGTCAAAGTTTATCTAACAGAAGGGTGATAACAAAAGAGAAATTATGTTCAGTGTTGAGAATATATTCTGTTTTACAATATGTTGTGTGATAAAATGCATTTTATAAATATAATACTATAATTTTAGTTTTTCACATAATTTGAAACATATACAATTCTTTTTGCAATATTTTAATAATCTTATTTCCAAAAAATTTCTGGGCCAATTTCCAAACTTGAAATTACAAATTCATAGATACGTGAGTATTGGATAGTTTTTATATACATACACTTACCATACAAATATATATATGCTATTATTAACCATCATTTATCTTGCATTCATGAACATATTTCATCAATGACATTGAGAAACTTCCTTCTGAAAATCTTCTTCACCAAAACACTGCTTAATAGAGAGTGTCAGAAATTAGCTTTTGAAAAAGATCCTCTCTTTTGAAATAGAGCCTTACGATCTCCCTGCTGAAATGTATACAATTGAGAAATCTTTCAGAGAGTGAATATTTTGTAGCTGGCAGCCAAAAAAGTTGCATCTCAAATGCTTATTTATTACCTGACCTCTGTTTGTTTGAGAAGACAACCTGTGAGAAAAACTTCTTATTTGCCACTTGCATCATCAAATAAGTTTTTTATTTGAAAGTCTAATTAAACAACTCCTGCAACTTTAGTTTACATTCTCATTTCACAGGTTGTGAGCTATTCAAAACCAATAAAATTTAATGTATTTGGTAGAAAATCCTTTGCATGTTTCCTTTGGTATAATTGAGATTAAGCTGAAAGATGAAATGAGAAGATGTTTATTTATCTTATGTCACATAAATTTAGAGTAGAGTTGATTATGGTTGCTATTTGCATCTATTAAAAACAGGTAGGCATTTAGAATAGTGAATGTTACAGAGCACACCTATAAATAAGGGGTGAATCATGGAGGAATCATAAACTACTAAAGCAACAACAGTGGAAGACAAGAGGACTTCTTCAAGTTGTGCACCAGTATTTTAAATTTGTAGTAATGTTTAATAAATACATTAAAAAGTAGAAGCCAATTTTAAGGATGGGAATTTTTTGGGGTCATGCAAAGGTTATTTATCAAGCATTTCATATTAAGGTTACATTTTAAGGTGGGCCCTTAAAATAGTGCCAGGAGCTGGTGACATCTGTAAATATTGGGGAGTCAATGATGAGAGAGATAATCCAAATTACAGCAATAAGAGGATTAAATAACCCACTCAAACAGATATTATGGAATGTGAAAAATAAAGATCCCCACTGTGTAACCCTCTTGAACAAAACTATATACAGTGAATTATCATTGTCTTTTATGTAATATATCAAAATATTGAGCACTTGAATTTCGTTATAAGGTATATTCAGTATTAATAATATGCAGTATTAATAATATTATTAGGGAAGAATTCCAGGTTAAAAACACATGATCTTAACTCATCACTGCTATTAGGCAGCATTGTGCAAGAGGAGTTCTATGATGGGTGACCACATTTGCATTATCAGGCCTGCAAAAACAATATCAACAAAATGAAGTGCTTACATTTCTGATATTATAATTGAGGAAATGATGACTTAAATTATAGGATGTTATACTAGTGGCCTACTCTTTGGGGATTCTAACTTTTTGTTTTCCATATATAATCACAAACATATTTTTCCTATGGTGATGGACTAAATTTTCATAACTTCTATTCCCTTCCCACCCTTATATTTCTAGTTATCACCTCCCCATCAACTTTCAGAATAGCTGAATTTCTTTTCATAGATGTAAAATGCTAAATCAACAAATTGCTGCAGAGAATGTATTTAATCCTATACAACAGTTGCATTCCAGTGATGTGAACAAATTGCCAAAAGTGCTCCTAACACTATATCCACGTCAGATTCATAATAACTATTATGAAATGATTCTGATGGATGAGAATTAAAATACTTCAAAACCTGTCCAATAACATTTGCAAAATAACAATCCAATTGATAATTTGCAATGAATCAATGGTAATCAGTATGCAATTGGTAATATGCAATGTTGCAAAATTCATAAATGTAGAACCCTCCTCCTTGGAAATAATAGATGCAATGATGACTTAGAATGATGTAGATGTCTGTAGAAATTTTACTCCCTGATAAATTACTGATGTGTACATTAGGAATAAAGTGTGTAAGAGGCTGGTTAAGAACCTGCAACCAGATATACCGGATACATCCCATTGATGCCAACAAGATACCGACAGCTCTCTTTATACTAAATCCAGGTAAGATTAATAACTATTGTGCAGGAAACATTACGTTAGATAAAAATTAACAATCTCCAATCATTTTCCAATAAGATTTTAAAATAAAAACTATTGATAAAATGCAATGAATAAATGTTGCAAAATTCACAATTGTAGAATCATTCACCTAGGTAATGATGAAGTGGGTCGATAAAAACGTCCAGTACTTATATGTCAGTTTTTAAAACGCAGATGTGGTTGGGTGACAGCTGCTGAAAATTCACTCTCTGATAAATAATTAATTAGTTCATTAATAGCAATAATGGTGAGACGCTGGTTTGAAGTCTGCTATAAAACCACCTAAGGATTAGTATTTTAATGCCAATAACAGGCCATTACATTGCCATACTAAGTGACACATAGTAGTTAAGTAAAACTGATATCATGTATTGAATACAACAGTATTTGCACATTACTAAGCTTTCTGCACTTTGCAAAAATCACAAATTCACCTGCTCATTAGGTCCGCATTGTTAACATTCCCCAAAATTCGATTATTTGATTATTGCTCAAATCACTTTTGTGTTTGTGAAGAAAATAATTGCTGTATTTTTCTATATTCATGCATCTTTTTCAAACAAAGCACCACAGGGCAATATTGGAAATCGATCTGGGCATTTTAACCTTTTACAATGATATAACACAATTCACTTTAGATATACAGCTTTCTCAAAAAAAAATTACAATTTTTTGATAACAATTTCCTGATATGCAGATTTGGATGGGGGAAAACTGTGAAAAAGTCACTCCCTGATAAATAGCTTATGTGTAAATTTAGAGAAAAGACTGAAATGCTTGTTGAGAACTTGCAATAGCACCATCGCAAGATTAATATGAGACAAAGCACATGCAAATATATTACCATGCTCAGTGGCACATAGGAGTGGAGAAGTAAACCAATTATGTCTTGACTTTAACTATATATGCAGATAATGAGCATTCTGCACTTTGCAAAAATCAGCAAATCACCTAATGATGGGATCTCATTGGTACAATTCCCTAAATTTTGAAGGAATTACCACTGTAGATTGGACGGTTATTTCATTATTGAACAAATCACTTTTGTGTTTGATATAATTTTTCTGAAATAAATAATTGCTTTGTTATTCTATTAAACATGCTTCATATTCAAACAAAACAACAAAATCCAATGTTGCAAAATAATCTGTGTATTTTAACATTTCACAATGATGTAACAGAATTCTCTTTAGGAATACAGCATTCTCATTAAAACAATTTCCAAATCCCAATGTGTTATCTCCATTCATCCCCATTGAAGTAATATGGATGAATTTCCAAATGTAAGATACTCTAACAGTTTCATGATAGGAAAAAATTACAAAAGAAATGCCAAACAAAAATCAGCCAATAGCACCAGGAATTCCTAAGTGGTCACCTATCTCAGTACTACACTGATTAAAAGTTGCTTTACTGTCTTGACTTGACAAGAACTGGTGCTTTCAACATGGTATGACCCTTGGAAAACTTAAAGTTTTCAAACTGCAATTTGAGTATTGTTTTGCAATTAATCAATTGTGTATTATTACAACTACAAAAACCTTATCAACGATGTGATCTGCACAACTTTCTGATATTTTAAATAAGAGGGAATGATGATTTAAATTATAGAATGTTATGCAATTAACCTACTGTTTGCAGATTTTAACTTTTTGTTTTCAACATTTCATCACTTAATTATTGCTATTCTGAAGATTACTACACAGAACTTATCCTTCTCATGCACTGTTATATTTCTAGTTATCCACTCCCCCAGTAACTTTCCAAACAGCCCAACATCTTTTAGTGGGTTTAAGTTGCTAAATTGACAAACTGCTATTGAGAATATATTTAGTCCAACATACTAGTTACATAACATTGATGCCTGCAAGATACTAATAGTACTCTTGACAGTAAATAAAGAAGAGATACATCAGAATTGTGTTGAAAATATGATGTTACGTAGGAATAAAATACCCCAAACCTTTTCCAATAAGATTTTTAAATTAAAGAACTATTGATAACATGTATTGAATAAATGTTGCAATATTCTCATATGTAGAACCCTTCACCTTGGTGAACAAAAAAGGGCAGCACTTATGTCAGTTTGTGAAATATAGAGACAAATAAATAACTGATAAATTACTGATGAGTTAACTAAGAGTAAAGACATAAAAATCAGGTTAAAATCATGCATTTGCACTACCCCAAGTTTAGTATGAGCCTAAGCACATCCCAATATATTGCCAGGCTTAGTGGAACATAGGAAGGGCGAATTATAACTGTTATTTTTTGTTGACTTTATTTATATTTCCACATTAATAGGCATTCTGTACTATGCGGAAATCCAATTAACACTCTAATTGAGTCCTCATTTGTAAAATACAATGAATGAATTGAAAACATCACTTTTGTGTTTGTTATGAAAATTTTTTCAAAAATGTAGGGAATTTTGTACTCCATTGCTGTGCAAAATGACATATGTTTACCTCTAATAGAAACTGAGATATGGCAAAATATCGTTTTCCATTGAAATAAATGGGAAAACACAATTTGTGCATTATTCTCTCTCCTAAACATCCCAGAATTGCCAATTTATTCCAGAATGCAGAGAATGCAGTACTCCATTTCAATGGGGGGGGCAGCGAACTGCATTGGACACACCAGTTCTCGTCTGATCACTGAAGTCAAGAAGGGCAACCCCAGCTAGTACTGGCATGGGTGGCCGCTTGGGAAAACAGGGTACCGCTAGTATCCAAAAATCGTCGCATTACTGTAGTGTCTGTGCAGTTTCTGCATCAGAACTACACAGTTTATATGGCTTTAATGACTGTGTAGTTGAAGAACCCTAAAACACCAACAAACAACAACACATCCATGCCTATGCATAACAGCATGGCTGTATCTTTAATAGAAATTTAGATAATATGAAATATGAATTTTTTTGATTGAAATCAATAAGAAAACACATTGTGCAGTATTTCCTATCCTATAAATCAATTACCTCTATAAACCAAACTCCTATAAATTTTTTGCCAGAATGTAGGGAATGCAATACTCCATGTATAAAAAAAATGTGAATTATTTTCTCTACTAAGCATTACACAATTGCAAATTTTGCCAAAATGTAAAAAATGTGCTGCTGCTTGCCTTTGCAAAATAGCATAGCTGCAGCTTTAAAAAAAAATTAAGATATTTTAATACAATGAAACTTTTTAATTGAAATCAACGAGGAAACACACTTGGTGAATTATTTTCCCTCATATAAATCAATGCAGGAAATGTGGTAGTTCTTGCCATTGTAAAATGGCATAGCTGTATCCTTCACAGAAATTGAGATTTAGAAAAAGGAAAAATGAAGTTTTTTCCATTGAAATGAAAGGGAAAACACAATTTGTGCGATATTTTCTCCTTTATACGTCATAAAACTGAAAATTTTTGTGAGAATGTAGGGAATGTGGCACTCCACTCATGTGGAAAGTTGCATGGCAGTAGATTTAATAGCAAATGAGATATAGCAAAAAGAACAATAGAGATTTTCCATTGAATTAAATGGAAAAACACACTTTGTGCAAAAACACATTTATAAGTGATAGAACGTTAAATTTTGGACAGAATGGAGGGAATGTGGTACTCCAATCATTTGCAAAACGGCATGGCTGTAGCTTTATTAGAAATTGAGATGTAGCAAATATTAAAATTAAGTCTCTCCGTTGAAAACAGTACGAGAAAACATTTTGTGATATTTTCTCTCCTAATAGAAATGATACTGTAAATTTTGCTAGAATGTTGGGAATGTGGTACTCTAATCATGTGCAAAACGGCATGTCTGCAGCTTTAATTGAAATTGAGATATAGCAAAAACATAATTTGAGTATTTATTGCAATGAATTGGAAAACACACTTTGTGCTATATTTTCTTTCCCATACATCATAGAACTGTAAATTTTTGCCAGAAAGTAGGAAATGTGGTACACAATCATGTGCAAAACGGCATGGCTGTAGCTTTGCCAGAAATTCAAAATGCAGCAAAAATAAATATGGTTTTTTTCCATTTAAATCCATTGATAAAGACACTTTGTGCGATATTTTCACACTTATACATCATTAAGCAGTACGTTTTCGCCAGAGTGTAGGGAATTTGGTACTCCTATCATTTGCAAAATGGCATGGCTGTAGCTTTAGCGAATATTGAGATATAGCAAAAAGAAAAATGAAGTCTTTCCATTGAAATCAATAAGAAAGCACACATTGCATGATATTTTCTTTCCTATACATAATAAAATCATAACGTTTATCCAGGATGTTGGGAATGTGGTACTCCACTCATTATCAAAACGGCATGGCTGTAGCTTAAATAGAAATTTAGTGATAGGAAAAAGAAAAATGGAGTTCATACATCGAAATCAATGGGAAAACACACGTTGAGTGATATTTTCTCTCCTACGCAACATACAACTGTAAATTTTTCTGACAATGAAGGGTTTGAGGTAATCCAATAACCTGCAAAACGGCATGGCTGTAGCTTTAATAATATATGAGATATAGCAAAAAGAAAAATGGAGTTCTTATATTAAAATTTATGAGAAAACACACTTTGTGTGATATTTTCTTTCTTAATACTTTATATAATCATAACTTTTATCCAGAATGTTGGATTAATAGAAATTGCAATACCATAAAAAGAAAAATGAAGATTTTAATTTGAAATCAACAGGAAAGCACCATTTTTGGGAAATTTTCTCTCCTATATAACATGGAACTGTAAAATTTTAAAGAATATAAGGAATAAGGTACTCCAATGATGTGCCAAACGGCATGGCTTTAGCTTTAATAGAAATTGAGATATAGCAAAAAAAATGGAGCTTTTACATTGAAATCATTAGGAAAACACACTTTGTGCGATTCCTTCTTTTCTGTACAACATAGAACTGTGAGATTTTGCGAGAATGTAGGGAATGAGGTAATTCAATCATGTGAAAAACGGAATGGCTGTAACTTTATTAGAAATTGAGATATAGCAAAAAAATAACGGATTTTTTACATTAAAATCATTAGGAAAACACACTTTGTGCAGTTTTTTCTCTCCTATACAACATAAAACTGTAAATTTTTGTGAGAATGTAGGGAATGACGTACCCTAATCATGTGCAAAGCGGCATGGCTATAGCTTTAATAGAAATTGAGATATAGCAAAATAAATTTAAATTAAGTTTTTCTATTGTAATAAAAAAAACGCAAGTTGTGCATTTTATCTCCTATGTATGGTAGAACTGCAAATTTTTCCCAAAATGTAGGGAATACAGTACTCCAATCATGTGCAAAACGGCAGGGCTAAAGCTTTAAAATAAGTTTATATAGAGCAAAAGAGAAAAATGTTGTTTTTACATTGAAATCAATCAGAAAACACACTTTGTGCGATATTTTTTTCTATACATAATAGAATCATAACTTTTATTCAAAATGCTGGAAATGTTGTACTCAAATCATGTGCAAAACGGCATGGCTGTTGCTTTAATAGAAATTGAGATATCGTGAAACAACAGAGTTTTTCTGTTGAAATTAATCAGAAAACACACTTTGTGCAATATTTTCTCTTGCATACAACATAGAACTGTAAATTTTACTAAGGATGTAGGGAAATAAGGTACTACAATGATGTGCAAAACGGCATAGCTGTAGCTTTAATAGAAATTTAGATGTAGCAAAAAAGAAAATGGAGTGTTTACATTTAAATCATTGGGAAAACACACTTTGTGGGATGGTTTCTCCTTATACATCTGTGGTGTGGGCTGCTAATTTTTGATGTTATCTTTCCCTAAAAATCGTTTATTTATTGTTCAACTAAATTTTTGTATCTGAATACCTGAATATTATTTGTTTCACAACTATATGAGAGGTTATCTTGTATGAATTAATTATTGACTCTAAAAACTGATGAAACACTTCAGGATGAAATTCAAATGAATAACATTTATAATCCAGCCAGAACGAATTAATATCAATTAAATAAATAAAAGGTTAACAATAAAATTTACATATGATAGTTAAGTTATACGTCTTTTGTATTTTGTTCAGGAGCCGATAAATTTTGCAACCTCTCTTTAGAATTATCATGGAGGAATTCTCTATGGTTTTCCTTTTTCTGAATATTTAATTTTTTTGGATTTTTGTTGCTCATTCTATTCTTTTTTAAATTTGAATTTGGAATTGAAGAATTGTATTAACAGAAACGTGCATTGTTTCCATGTTTTTTCCTATTATTTAAAAGCCATGTGCATTCATAGAGTAGGTGCTTTTGAAGCACATGCAGTTTTTGTGCATTTGCATCTGATCTTATTTTTTTTGTTTAGTTGTGGAGTGTCCACAATGTATAAGTCAGATTTTCAAAAGTAAGTATATTGTAATTGTAAGTGGACATAGGTGTTTTTTCAACACCTTATCTCCACAGTAACCTCCTGCAAGAAATTAAGAACGAGTAGAAAAAGGAATAATGGTATCAAAATGTACACATGTGGCATGGGTGTGCAATCATGTAAGTATGCCTGAAGTCAGGGGGGTAGTGTTCATTGTGTGTGGTGGTGGTATGAGGAGTGGTCATTGCATCATTAGTAGAGTCTATAAGGGAGACTAGTGCATTGACCAATAAAGATGGGGATGTACTGGTAGTATTTGTAGATGTTGTCTCTATGTCATCGGACCTTGGTATGGAGCTGAAAGTGGATGTTGCGTGGCACCAGTGAGGATAAAGACATGTGTCACTGTGTAAGAATTAGGGTTTCGAAAAATGATGTGCATGGAGGTCGATGCAATAGTGATTACATATTGTACTTTAAATTTTGCTGCAAGTCACTCCTGGTCAAGGTTTTATAGTCAGCAGCGAAGATATCTCCAGGCAGTTAAGGGTTGTACCATATTCGAGTTTGGCTGGTGATGGTTGTAGGTAATCTATCACCACACAGGTAGCATTAGGAGTATAATGGGTTAAATTATTCTCCATTGCTGAGGAACTTCAGTGGCTTACAATGATATTTTAAGGTGGTGGCAGAACTTCTCCACCATGCCATTGGAAGCTTGATGGTATGAGGTGGTACATATGTGTTTTTTACCTAGGATATTGCACAGTTGATTGATAAGGAGTGAGTCAAATTGCTATCCTCTGCCTGTGGTTATTGTCTATGGTATTCCATATTGCAAGAACCAGTGTTTTAATAATGTTCGAGCTACTGTGAAAGCTGTGCAATCTGATATGCGAATTGCTTCAGGCCATCGAATAAATCGGTCCACAGAAGTCAAAATGTAATGATGTCGTTTAGAAGGAGGTAATGGTCCTACTATATCTATGTGAATTCTTTCGAACCTTGATGTTGGCGGGGTGCAATTTGCTGAAGGTGAATATGGGTGTCATTGTATTTTGTTCTTCTGAAACGACACACATGTTTTTGTCCATAATTTGATCTCTGTTCACTGACGGCCATATAAAACTTTCTGTGATGAGTTTTTGTTTCGCTGTGATGCCTGGGCTTGAGGCATTATGTAGAGTCTAAAAAATGTGTCGTCTGAAGTTGAATGGAACTAATCGTCGTGGCCTTGACAATGAGATGTCACAGTACATACTGACGTTTGTTCCTGGTATTTGGAATAGTGCTATTGTATGTTCAATAATGGTGCTTGTGTTTTGTCATCTAATAGTTGTTCATCATATAATAATTTAGGGTTTATTACTTCTGTAAATAAGCTTAGACGATGTAGAGAAGTTCTGGATAATGTGTCGGAAACTATATTTTCATGTCCTGTGATGTGTTGAATATCAGTGATAAAGGTCGAGATGTAGTCTAAATGTCTTGCTTCTCTTGCTGAGTGTATGTCTATGTTCGTACTCTTAACAGAGGTGAGAGTTTGTGATCTGTATATATAATGAAATGTTGACCTTCAAGGAAGTAACAGAAGTGGTTGATGGCGAGTTACATAGCTAAGAGTTCTCTTCCAAATTCACTATTTAAACTCCACTGGTTGAAATTTTTTTGACAGAAATCCTAGTGTTTGCTGTTTGTCATTTTTGAATTGTTGAAGAACAGCGCCTGCAGCAATGTCTGATGCATCGTTGAATAATCCAATTTTTATGTCTGGTGAAGGGTCTGGATGTTGAAGCAATATAGCTTTGTATAGTGTTTATTTGGCCCGTTTAAAGGTGGAAACAGTTTGTTAATTCCAGTGAATGTTGGATGTTTTACTAGATATTCTGGCTATCAGAGTGTGCAATGGCTGTAGGTTTTCGGCACAGTGAGGTATAAAATGGTGATAGACGTTGATTAACCCAAGAAAATGGCATAATGCTCATTTGGACTACAGTATCGGGAAATTTTGAAGGCTATCCACGTTTCTTTGTAACATGGGTATTCCATCAGATGTCACTGTGTATCCTAGAAATTCCAAGAAAGATACACTGGACAAGCACTTCAAGACATTGATTACAATGCCACATTGCCAAAAAATGAACGCTTGAATACTTTGTGTAAGTGTTGTTGATGTTCCTTGTCATCTGTGCTTCCAACAAGTGTATCATTTATATAAGTGAACACAAAGGGTAAGTCAGCTAGGAACAAGTCCATGAATTGCTGAAAGGTTTGGGCATTGTTCCTCAGTCCAAACGCCATCCTCATATATTTAAAAAGAGTCCAAAAGGCGTCGTCACTGCCATCTTGGAGATATCTTCAGAAGTTACTGGTATCTGGTGGTAAGCCTTGACCAGGTCAATTTTGGAGAATACATGCATGCCATGCAGTTGCGATGTAAAATCCTTGATATGAGGTATGGGATACCTGTCAGGAATTGTGTGAGCATTTAGGGCACGACAGTCACCCACTATTCTTTATTTGTCTTTCTTCTTTACAAGATGGAGGGGCTTGACTAAGGGCTGTCCAAGGGTCAAAGGTAGCCGAGTTCATTGATGAGTCTAAACCCCTCCTGCTACCTTGAGTCGTGTTGGGTCCAAAGGTCTGGCTATTGTGTGTACAGGTGGTCCATTAGTGGTATGTGAGGAACCATGCCACGACAAATGGGCAACAGGAATGTCTGCAAATTCCTGCAGTAATTTTCTATACTTGTCAGGGGCTGTAAAGCAGATGTTGTAAAGTCTTTGATAAGGGCAAGAGGATTGTGCCCAGATACCTGAGACTTCCAGCTAGTTGACTCTGTCATGCAGCTGGTGTCGACCTACATCTACAACTGAGCAGCAATTAGCTAAAAAATTGGCCCCAATAATGGTGTGGGAACAGTCCACTATTAAAAATGCCCACAGGAATGACCGCCATAATCCGAGAGCCAACTTATGTGTGTATGACAATATGGTAGGCTGCCTATTACTTCAATTTGTTATCAACACAAAGGGGAGGGTAAACTTTATGTTTTGGGAGAAAACTGAAATCTGCACCCATGTCAACCAGAAATTTTAATTTGTTTTTCATATCTTGGATTAAAAAAGGTGGCTGTCACGTCTTCCTGTATCACCTGCCACTTTTAGAGATGATAGGCCTATGCGTTTTCTTGCTTCGCTCTACAGGGTGGAATGCATTTTTGGGCCTTATCTCCAAAAGTGAGATGATACTAGCAGATTTCTGTTCCTGGATCGGCAATGTTCTGAGGTGTACGTCACCTGGAAGAACATATGTACCTTGTGTGTGTGTTGTCGGTCCATAGTTAGACCTTGAATCTTCTTCCTTAGTAACTCTACTTGCTTCATTAATTCAGACACTGTTTCTGTTAGATGACCACACAGTTTCATCTCGTTCGACAGGTTGACATCTTGTGTTGACTCTAGTTTTGGATTGATGCCAGGCATAGTTAAGGCATTAATTTGATGGATTCTGGGATCCAGTAGCTCTAAAATCATATTAGCCTACCAGTGCTTCCAAAGTTGTGGCCTGATATGTGGTGGCCAGAATTACCTGAATTTCTCATGGTAATCTGGAGACGAATAATTCCTGAAGGAGCGCCACATTCTCAGGGAATTATACTGTGCCACTGGCCAGCTGTTGCATATGTCGTAACTGGTGTGTTGGTTTCCTGTCCCCTAGTTGCTGATTGTAAAGGAGTTGCTGTAACCTTTGTTGTTGGATTGAGGAGCTATCTGAGGAGCACTCTTTAATGCTTCATATGCTTCAGTAAAGGGGGGGGGGCTTAGTATCAGTTCCCTAACTTCAGTAATAATTTCAGGGGGCAAGGCATCAATCATCATGTCAAACTTTCGCAAGTCACTTTTTAACTTATATGCTTTGAAATGGTGTTCGATTGTCACGAACCACGTTTTGGGGTCATGTGACCAGAATATAGGCAGGTTTAAACATTTTACACCATGGTGTTGTTCCACGACGTTCAAATTACTTTCCTCTTCTATGTGACCGAACGATTGAGTGCTTGTGGGATGTCAAACATCGCAGAATTGTGTAGGGCCTTCCATTACGACCTTGATATATTGGGCCTAATAACAATAATTGATTTTGTCCTACCGTCGAAAGTTGTACTTATCTCCTATTAGTTGCACTATTAATGATGTAAAATATTATAAGAAGCACTATCACTAACTGATCACATTAAAAACTGGATCTTCCATTTTGTTGTCTTTCATTTTTGCTGAAATTCTTGTTTAGTAGGTCGATGAGGTATTGAACCAATAATGTAAGTGGCGATTACAGGTGTGATAGCTTGAGTGTTGCAGTTGACTTTTATGATTGTACTCCTTTTATGGTTGTAGATGTAGTATAGGGTTATCCTTATGTTATATGAATGATTGCCACTCTTTAGTGTAGAGTGATGTGAAGACGTTATTTTGTATTTTTGAAATGTAATAAATTCTTGTTAAAATATATATAGAGTGTTTAAATATCCTGAAGTCTTCTTAGTTATTTGTTTTCCTTTGTTCTGTTGGTGTGTATCGATCAGAACATGTCTGGGTCACCATTTCTGGTGAAGGCTGCTAATTCTTGATGTTATGTCTCACTAATAAACGTTGATTTATCCTTGAGCTACATTTTTGAATCTGAATATGTGAATATTATTTGTGTTTCACAATTATATGAGAAATAATCTTGTATGAATGAATTATTGACTCCAAAAACTGATGAAACACTTCAGGATGAACAATAAATGAATAACTTTTATATTTCCAGCGAGAACAATTTAATATCAAAAAAAATAAATGGTTAACAATAAAATTAACACATAATAGCTAAGTTTTGGGTCTGTTTGTATTTTGTTCAAGAGCAGATAAATTTTGTGACCTCACTTTTGAATTATCATGGAGGATATCGGTTTTGTTTACTTTTTTTAAAATTTAAATTTTTAAGATTTTGTTGCTCATTCTATTTTATTTTAAAATTTGAATTTAAAAATTGTATTAACAGACACGTAAATTTTTTCTGTGTTTTCCTATTATTTAAAAATCATGTGCGTTCATAGTGTAGGTGCTTTTGAGGCACATGCAGTTTTTGTGCATTCGCATCTGATCTTATTTTTTTTGTGTAGTTGTGAGGTGTCCACAAAGTATTAGTAGGTTGCTCGAAAGTAAGTATATTGCAATTATAAGTAGAGGTAGGTGTTTTTAAAACACCTTATGTCCACACAACATTAACTGTAAATTTTGCAAGAATGTAGGGAATGAGGAACTCCAATTATGTGCAAAACGGCATAACTGTAGCTTTAACAGAAATTGAGATATAGCCAAAAGAAAAATGGAGTTTTCACATTGAAATCAATGGAAAAACACCCATTGTGCGAAATTTTCTTTCCTATACATAATAGAATCGTTATTTTTGCCAGAATTTAGAGAATGTGGTACTCTAATAATGTGCCAAACGGCATGGCTGTATTTTTAATAGAAATTGAGAAATTGCAAAAAGAAAAATGCTACTAGTTGAATGTAGCCAGCTTCATGCAGTGTCTGAAACTCTTTCTTTGCCACATTCGATCATGCTGGGTCTATGTGCCTTACATGCACATGACAAGGTGGGCCAGAAGTTGTCACAATCTTTTATATCACATCACCTATCATGTCCTCTGTCACATCTTTGTCACCAATTCGTGGTGGACAAGAGACCTAAGTTATACTGCAGTTTTTTTCAATATGACTCCATAAATTTGAATGAACTTAAAAGTTGAAGAATATAAAAGTTTAGACAATAAAAAGGTTTTCATTGGGTTCAATGATGCTATTATTTAACTTGTGTAATTAAACTGACGAGATGATTAAAAATATGAAATCTGAATAGTATTAATATCCAAATATTCAAGAGCTACTCACAAACATGTCTAAATAGCATTGAAAATGGTGAATAACTGATTTCAGATGAGAATAATTTAAAATAAATAAATTAAAAGTTTTTAATCATGTGTTTGGATTCTAAAAGGAAATTTGGAAGGAAATGACATGCAGTGAGGCAGAATTACAGAGTGTAAGATGCAGTAATGTGGCATATGCTTGCTGCGACGTTGCATGGCATATGCATTTTACTACACTATCATGTATAGTAAAGAAAATGCACAGAGGGTGTTTTTGCATTGATTTCAATTATTAAACTTAATTTTTCTGTTTGCTATATCTACATTTCTATTAAAGCTACAGCCATGCCATTTTGCACGTGATTGGAGTACCACAATCCCTACATTCTGGAAAAAAATTACAGTTCTATGATCTGTGGGAAAGAAAATATAACACAAAGTTATTTTTCTCATTCATTTCATTGGAAAAACTCCATTTTTCTTTTTCCTCTTTCTCAATTTTTATTAATGCTACTGCCATTCCCTACATTAACTATATAATTAACAGATATTTCATACATGGAAGAGAAAACGGGAAAATTGTTTTCCTCATTCATTTCAATGGAAAAACTTCATTTTTCCTTTTGAAATATCTGATTTTGTATTAAAGCTACAACCATGCCGTTTAGCACATCATTGGAGAATTACATTCCCTGCATAATGGCAAAAATTTACTGTTCTATGATGTATAGAAAATGCCATTTTCAACATGATTGGAGTACCACATTCCATACATTTTTGCCACAATTTACAGTTCTATCATGTATATGAGAGAAAATGCACGAAATGTATTTTTGCTTTGATTTCAATAGAATACTCCATTTTTCTTGTTGCTATATCTCAATTTCTACTAAAGCTACAGGCATGCTGTTTTGCAAATAATAGAAGTACCTTATGCCCAACATTCTAGCAACAGTTTACTTTTCTATTTTATATACCAAAGAAAGTGCCACACAAATTGAGTTTCCCCAATGATATCAATGGAAAAACTTCATGTTTCTTTTTGCCATGCCGTTTAGCAAAATGTTTGGAGTACAATATTTTTTACATTCTGATAAAAATTTATGATTCTATTATTTATAAGAGAGAAAAAAATTGAAAAAATCTGATTTTCTGATTGATTTCAATGAAAAAAGTGAAAAACAGCATGGCTGTAGCTTTATTATAAATTGAAATATAGGAAAAAGAAAAATGAAATTTTTCCATAGCCATCAATTGAAAAACACACATTGTGGGATATTTTCTATCCTATAATACATATAACTGTAAATTATTGCAAGAATGTAGTGAATGAGGTACTCCAATCATGTGCAATATGGCTTAGATGTAGCTTTAATAGAAATTGAGATGTAGGAAAATGAAAAATGGAGTTTTTACATTGTATTAAATAAGAAAACACACTTTGTGCGATATTATCTCTCTTATATAACAAAGAACTGTAAATTTTTTAGAGAATGGAGGGAGTGAAGTACTCCAATCATGTGCAAAACGGCATGGCTGTATATATATTTGAAATTGAGGTATAGCAAAAAGAATTTTTGCAAAGAGAGCAAAGAGAGTTTTTGTATTGAAATCAATAAGTAAACACTCTTTGAGCGGTATTTTCTCTTTTATAGATAATAGCATCATAACTTTTATCCAGAATTTTAGAAATGTCATAATCCAATCACGTACAAAACGGTACAGCTGTAGCTTTAATAGAAATTGAGATATAGCCAAGAGAAAAATTGTTTTCAAATTGAAATCAATGTGAAAACACTTTATGCGATATTTTCTCTAATATACAACATAGAACTGTGAATTTTTGAGAGAATGTAAAGAATGAGGTACTCCAATCATGCGCAAAACCGCATGGGTGTAGCTTTAACAGAAATTGAGATATAGTAAAAAGAAAAATAGTTTTTACATTTAAATCTATGGAAAAACACACTTTGTGCAATATTTTCTCTCCTATACATAACAGAATCATAGCTTGTATCCAAAATGTGGTGAATTTGGCACTCCAATCATGTGCAAAAGAGCATTGCTGTAGCTTTAATATAAATAGATATATAGCAATAAGAAAACTGAAGTTTTTAAATGGAAATCAATAAGTGAACGTTGAAATGTTGAACATTGAAACATTCAATTTTACATTGAAATCATAAAAAAAACTCTTTGTGTGATATTTTATCTCCTATACAACATAAAATTGCCAAATTTTGCATGAATATAGGGAATGAGGTATTCTAATCATGTGCAAAACGGCATGTCTGTAGCTTTAATAGAAATTAAGATATAGCATAAAGAAAAATG
>JAAFCE010009127.1:17840697-17881255 GCA_013389805.1 Trigoniulus corallinus | reverse complement strand
TTGGTCTCAGTTGACCTGCCCCTCCGAAAACCATGATGGGCAGGATGAAGACAAGCAGAGCACCTCTGGTAAAGTTTTTTGTGCAGTATATGTTCCAGGACCTTGGCCACTGTAGGCAGGATAGAAATAGGCTGAAAATTCGATGGGTCCTGATGTAACCCACTTTTATGAATGGGTATGATATGAGTTACTCTCCAAATGTCTGGAACAAATTTCTGTTCAAGGCAAAGGGAGAATAAGCCTGCCATAACTGGTGTAAAAATATCACGATATGCTTTCAGGATAAGAGGAGGTATATTATCTGGCCCTGGAGCAAACGTGCCCTTAAATCTATTGATAGCCCATTTGTCATCCTCTGATGTAATCACTTTCAAGGTAAAAGGTTCTCCCATATCTGGGAAAATGAAAGGATATTTCCTATTGCCCATTGGTAAAATAAGTGCCTCCAATGCATTTGCATTGTGTTTGCAGAATGTGTTTTCTATTTCTAGAGGGTCTGTGATAATAATACAATTAGCCTGCAGAGTGATGCTTGGTAGATTCCCCTTAGAGAGGCGTTTATATTTTGGCCAAAGGACAGCGGAGAAGCCTGTTGAGAGAAAAGGTACTGAAAGAATTTTATACGATCTAGCCACAGCAGATACTTCACCTTAGAGCACACGTCAGCAAATCTCTTTAAATTAGACATAGAAGGATGCCGTTTCTTCTGCGAAAATAGACGCCTTTTCGTCTTAATCAGACCTATAAGCTCTAGGCTGAACAAAGTCAGAAATTTGGGAAAACGCCTTGTGGAGTTTTTTGTGGGGATACACTTCCCCATTAAATTCAGTAGAGTGGAATAAAATGAATTGATTGCTTGCTGAGGGTAGGAAGGGGATAGAAGACCCTTCCAATCCATATCCTTCAGCATTTTATACATGTGACTGAATTCCCCTTGGCCCAGGCCAAAGTAGCACCATTCCTACGGGAATTGTAGTTATCAATGGGAGAATGTCTAACGGTATAGAGATGTGCAGGGCGAGGTGATGGGTATCTAGCTTAGATAAGGGCTCAGCCCGCACTACTACACATTATAAGTCCATAAAACATAAGTCTAGAAGGCGATGTCTTTGATTAAAAATCCGATTCAGTTGTCTCAACTTAAGAAATGTAGTTAGGGCCATTACTGATGCTGCTTTTGGCACCAGTCCTTTTCCCTGATATGGTGGAAAGGGGCTTGACCAATCACTGCAAGGAACGATGAAATCTCCTATTAACACAACCAAGGAACAGTTTACCAAAGCTGCAGCCAGATTGTGTAAGCACGAATTGTATGTGTCAGTAGGCAATACAGGGGACAAATAGCAGGCAATAATGAGTATAGGATGTGCCACAATATGCTTCAATTGGAGGGCCATTATGCAGTTTGGGGTACAAAGGGTTTCAACCACTTGGCAGTTTCCTCCTGCAGTGAATTGATTTACTGCTATTAATATACCCCCACCACAGTATGGTGGGATTTTATCACATTGTATAACCTGGTTATCTAGTGGAAAGTAATTGTCAGACTGAAGTTCTGCTGACAACCATGTTTCTCTCAAGACGACTATATCATAGGTGTGAAGAAGTAAATTTGTCATAAATGTATTCGATTTTGATCGTAGACTGCATACGTTCTTATAGTACAGTCTAATTCCATTGGCCATGGCCATTATGTTATTTCAACATTAGGGTTAGCCTCTTGCCCCTTGCCGCTATCTGAAAAGGATGCTGAAAGGTTGTTCCCAGAGAGAAGTTCTCCCACCTATTTCTCCTCTATCATGTTGTTATGTAGGCTGCTTGCAAATATCTTGATTAATCAGTCTTCTGGCTAAAGATCAGATTGTAACAGAGGTTCTGCATTCTTATCCCAGTAATTGATCATAAACGATGAGTATGATTTATATTTAGTGTCAAGTTTTACAATGAAATCTACCTTATCATATTTGTGCTCTATGAGATGATCATAAAATGTTTTACAAGAAACCTCTGTGTTTAACCTAGAGATTAATATTTTAGAGCAGTTTATTCTTGAAAGTGTGCCAAGTTAATCAAAGCATCCTGAGCCCTTCACCACAGGTAGGGTAGAAATCCTGGGGTTAAGATAAAGCAAAAAGAAAAATGGAGTTTATACATTGAAATCAATGGGAAAACACAATTTGTACAATATTTTCTTTATATACATAATAGAATCATCACTTTTATTCAGAATGTTGGGAAAGGTTTTTAAATTGAAATCAATAGGAATACACACTTTTGCATTTTCTCTACAAAACATGCTATTAATTTAAATTTTGGAAAGAATGTAGGAAATTTTGTACTCCAATAATTTGAAAATCGGCATGGCTGTAGCTTCAATTGAAATTGAAATATAGCAAAAAGAAAAATGAAGCTTTTCCATTGAAATTAATGGAAAAACACACTTGGTGTGACATTTTTTTTCCTATACATAACAGAACTATAAATTTTTCACAAAATGTTGGGAATGTAGTGCTCCAATCATGTGCAAAACGTCAAGGCTTTAATAGAAATTGAGATATAGCAAAATGAAAAATAGAGTTTTTACATTGAAATCAATGGGAAACAGACTTTGTGCCATTAATCTTTCCTATACATAATAAAGTCATAACATATATCCAGAATTTTGGGAATGTGTTACTCCAATCAAGTATAAACTGGCATAACTGTAGCTTTAATAGTAATTGAGATATAGCAAAAAGAATTTCCAATGAAATCAATGGGAAAACCAAGTTTATGCCATATTTTCTCTCCTATAGAACATAGAAATGTAAATTTTTGCAAGAATGTAGGGAATGAGGTACTCCAATCATGTGCAATATGGCAAGGCTGTAGCTTTTTATAAATTGAGATAAAGCAAAAAGAAAAGTGGAGTTTTTACAATAAAATCAGTAGGAAAACACTCTTTCTTTAATATTTTGTCTTCTACACAACCTAGAAATTTGAATATTGGCAAAAATTTAGGGAACGAGGTACTCTTATATTGTGCAGAACGGCATAGCTCTAGCTTTAATACAAATGGAGATAAAGCAAAAAGAAAAATGGAATATTTTCATTAAAATTAATAGGAAAACACACTTTGTGAAAGATTTTCTCTCCTATACAACATACAACTGTGAATTTTTTTAAGAATTTAGGGAATGAGGTACTCAATTATGTGCTAACCGGCATGGCTGCAGCTTTAATAGAAATTTAGATGTAGCAAAAAGACATGACGTTTTTATATTGAAATCATAGGGAAAACACACTTTGCGCGATTATTTCTTTGCAAAACATGTAGAAAAAGAAAAATGGAATTTTTTCATTGAAACCTATTAGAAAACACACTTTGTGCCATATTTTCTTTCCTATACGTAATAGAATCATAATGTTTGGAAGTTGGGAATGTTGGGTATGTGGTACTCCAATCATGTGCAAAACAAATGGCTGTAGCTTTAATAGAAATTTAAATAAACCAAAATGAAAAATAAAGTTTTTACATTGAAAACAATAGGAAAACATTCTTTTTGCCATTATTCTTTGCTATACATAATACAATCATTAGTTATATCCAGAATGTTGGGAATGTATTACTCCAATCATGCATTAACTGGCATGACTAGCTTTAATGGAAATTGAGATATATCAAAAGGAAAACTGGAATTTTTAAATTGAAATTTATGGAAAAACACACATTGTGCCATATTTTTTCTCCTATACAACATAGAACTGTAAATTTTTGAAGAATGTAGGGAATCAGGTACTCAATTATGTGCAAAATGGCATGGCTGAAGCTTTAATAGAAATTGAGATTTAGCAAAAAGACATGAAGTTTTTACATTGAAATCAAAGAAAAAACACACTTCGTGTGACATTTTCTTTCCTATTTATAATAGAATCATACGTTTTATCCAGAATCTTTGGACTGTGGTACTCCAATTATGTTCAGAATGGCTGGGCTGTAGCTTTAGAGATATAGCAAAACGAAATATGAACTGCTTATATTAAAAATCAATGGGAAAACACATTGTGCAATATTTTCTCTCCTATACAACATAGGACTATAAATTTTTGTGAGAATGTGGGTAATGATGTGCTACAATCATACGCAAAGAGGCATGGCTGTAGCTTTAAAAAAATTAAGATACAGCCAAAAGAAAAATGGTTTTTAAATTGAAATCAAGAGGAAAAAACTTTGTGATATATATTTTCTCTGTATACAACATATGACAGTAAATTTGTGAGAGAATGTAGGAAATGATGAACTCCAATCATGTGCAGTACAGGATGGCTGTAGCATTAATGGAAATTGAGATATAGCAAACAGAAAAATAGAGTTTTTTACATTGAAATAAATGGGAAAATGCGTTCTGCAATATTTTCTCTTCTATACAATATAGAACTGTAAATTGTTGTAAAAATTCAGGGAATGAGGTAAACTACTTATGTTAAAAACGGCATGGCTGTAAATTAAATAGAAATTGATATATAGCAAAAAGAATAATTGTTTTTACATTGAAATCAATAGGAAAACCCTTCATGCCATATTTTCTTTCCTATACAACATTGAACTGGAAATTTTGAGAGAATGTAGAGAATGATGTACTTAAATAATGTGCTATATGGTATGGCTGTAACTTTGAGAGAAATTGAGATAAAGCAAAATGAAAAAGGGAGTTTTTACATATAAATCAATGGGAAATCAAACTTCATTTGACATTTTCTCTCCTATACAACATAGAATTGTAAATTTTTTCGAGGATGTGGAAAATGACGCACTCCAATTGTGTTAAAAATGGCGTGGTTGTAAGTTAAAAAGAAATTGAGATATAGCAACAAGAAAAATGAAGTTTTTCCATTGAAATCAATGGGAAAATGCACTTTTTGCATTCTGTCTCTTATACATGATAGAACTGCAAATTTTGGCCAAGATGTAGGGAATGGATTTTTTTACATTGAAATGAATGGGAAAACACACTATACGATATTTTCTCTCCTATACAACATAGAAATGTAATTTTTTGTGAGAATGTAGGGAATGAGGTACTTCAATGATGTGAAACCGTCATGGCTGCAGCTCTAATAGCAATTGAGATATAGCAAAAAGAAATATGGAATTTTTACATTGAAATTAATAGGAAAATACACTTTGTGTGATTTTTTCTCTCCTTTAATTCATAAAACTGCGATTTTGCAAGAATGCGGGGAACGAGGTACTCCAATCAGTTGCAAAACGGCATTGCTGTAGCTTAAATAGAAATTGACATATAGAAGAAAGAAAAATGGCGTTTTTACATTGAAATCAACGAGAAAAAAAATTGTGCAATATTTTCTCTCCTATAAAACATAGAACTGTAAATTGTTTCGAGAATTAAGGGAATAAGGTACTTCAATTATGTGCAAAATGACATGGCTGTAGGTTTTATAGAAATTGAGATATAGTGAAAAGATAATTAAAGTTTTTACTTTGAAATCAATGGGAAAACACACTTTGTGTGACATTTTCTCTCCAATATAACATAGAACTGTAAATTTTTTCAAGAATGTAGGGAACGAGTTACTCCAATCATGTGTAAAACAGCATGGCTGTAGCTTTAATAGAAATTGAGATATATGAAAAAATAAAAATGGAGTTTTCACATTGAAATCAATGGGAAAACACACTTTTTGCGATATTTTCTCTCCTATACAACATTGAATTGTAAATTTTTTGCAAGAATGTAGAAAATGAGGTACTTAAATCATGTGCGTATCGTGATGGCTGTATCTTCAATAGAAATTGAGATACTGTCAAACTCAGATTTAACACACACTGTCGAGACTGCTCATGTCTGTGTCTTATAACTGAGTGTGTATTTAAACATAAACAATGCTAAATGATGCCAAGCTATGTTAATTGAACAAAAATATGCTAATTTCAAGATAAATTCAACAATGACCAGTCAACCTAGAGTTGTATAATTATACTTCAAGACACATATGCTAGCAGTCAGCTGCAATTTTTCCAGATTCCGAACTGCTGAGAATTTTATCCTTTTATCACCTTTATCATCATCATCTCACCCTTCTCCCACCTGTGGCAGGTTCTGTTCTGTGGGTTCTAATCCTCCACTCCCACCTATACCCCACTAAATCATATTCCACCTTACATGCCATTATATTCTTTGCACAACCAGCACTCACACCCGTTTAGGTTTTCCTTTACCTTGGTGCCCCCAACTACCTGCTGTCCCACAATGGATGTGATAAGCTCCTCCTCATCACATACCCATACAACCTCAAACGCTTCTCTCTTATCCTTTCCACAATATCTGCCTCCTAAGCTACTACTAGGTAGCTTCTGGTCATGGACTCAGATCATGACACCCCACAAATGTAGTGTAGCTTTCGTATCTCAGTCACTTGCATTTACCTTTCATGGGTCTTCATAACAGCCCAACACTCTGATCTATATAGCATAGTGGGTGTAGTGAGAGTACTGTAAAATTTGCCTTACTTTCCTGTTTCCACTTCAGCCATCCAGCATTAACCCTATGGACCACTTCAGAATCGATTTCCCCATTGCTCTGGAAAACAGATCCTAGAGAGGACAATTCTTGCAACATATAGCCTTACTTAAGCTGTGGGGTATGCCATCTTTATTCATGATACAGCTGTTTGTTATATCTGAGGTCTCTCACACGTTGAAAGTGCTGTAATGACCAAACCAGTTTTTTTAATTGCAATATCTGAATGTGCTATAGCCAATAAATTTCTATATACTTATGCATTAGCACTGGCTAGGACTTTCCCTTGTGTGTGTCAAAAGACAAAAGGTGGTATAACCAGGGTGTCTTATAGCGAAGTGCGGCTGTATAGCAAAAGAAATATAGTGTTTTCACTGAAATCAATAATAAAAAACACTTTGTGTGACATTATCTCACCTATACAACATAGAACAGTAAATTTTTGTGAAAATGTAGGTAATGAGGTACTCCAATCATGTGCAAAACAGCATATCGTTAGCTTTAACAGAAATTGAGATTTAGCATAAAGAAAAATGAAGTTTTCACAATACAACATAGAACTGCAAATTTTTGTTAGAATGTGGGGAATGAGGCACTCCAATTGTGTTAAAAATGGCATGGTTGTAGGTTAAAAAGAAATTGAGATGTAGAAAAAAGAAAAATGAAGTTTTTCCAATGAGATCAATAGGAAAATGCACTTTTTGCATTTTGTCTCCTATACATGAGAGAACTTCAAATTTTGGCCAAGATGTAGGGAATGGATTTTTTACATTTCAATGAATAGGAAAACCCACTTTATGCGATATTTTCTCTCCTATACCACATAGAAATGTAATTTTTTGTAAGAATGAAAGGAATGAGGTACACCAATGATGTGCAAACCGGCATGCTGGTAGCTTTAATAGAAATTCAGATAGCAAAAAGAAAGATTGAGTTTTTACATTGAAATCAATAGGAAAACACACGTTGTGTGATATTTTCTCTCCTTTAATTCCTAAAACTGTACGTTTTTGCAAGAATGCAGGGAACAAGGTACACAAATCACGTGCAAAACGGCATGGCTGTAGCTTGAATAGAAATTCAGATATAAAAAAAATGGAGTTATTACATTGAAATCAATGGGAATATTTCTTTTTTATACATAATAGGATCATAACTTTTATCCAGAATATTAAGAATGTGATACTGCAATCATATGCAAAACGGCATGGCTGTAGCTTTGATAGAAAGTGAGATATAACAAAAGAAAATTGGAATTTTTACATTTTAATCAATGGGAAAAGACACTTTGCGTGATAAATACTCTCCTACACAACATAGAACTGTAATTTTTTATGAGGATGTAGGGAATGAGGTACTCCTATCCTATGCAAAACGGCATGGCTGCAGCATTAATAGAAATTGAGATATAGCAAAAAGAGAAATAGAGTTTTTACATTTAAATCGATAGGAAAACCAACTGTGCGATATTCTCTCTCGTATACAACATAGAACTGTAAATTTTTGTGATGATGTAGGAAATGAGGGACCTCAAACACGTTCAAAATTGCATGCCTGTAGCTTTAATAGAAATTGAGATAAAGCAATAAAAAAATGGAGTGTTTACATTAAAATCAATCGGAAATGCACTTTGTGTGATGTTTTATTACCTATACAAAATAGAAATGTAAATATTTGAGAAAATGTAGAGAATGAGGTACTCTAATCATGTGCAATACGGCATGGCTGTAGCTTTATTAGAAACAGAGATATAGCAAAAAAAATACAGTTTTTTTACATTGAAATCAATAGGAAACACACTTTGTGTGATATTTTTATTCCTATACATAATATAAGTATAACATTTATCCAGAATGTTGGGAATGAGGTGCTCCAATCATGTGCAAAGTTAGTTTTCACATTAAAATAAATGGGTAAACACTCTTTGTTCAATATTTTCTTTCCTACACATAATAGAATCATAGCTTTTATCCAGATTGTTGGGAATGTAGTACTCCAAACATGTGAAAAAATGGTATGGCTGTATCTTTAATAGAAAGTTATATAAAGCAAAAAGAAAAATGGAGTATTTGCATTGAAATCAATGGGAAAACACACTTTGTGTGATATATACTCTCATATACAACATAGAACTGTAAATGTTTGCGAGAATGTGGAGAATAAGGTACTCCAATCATGTGCAAAAAGGCATGGGTGCTTCCTTAATAGAAATTGAGATATAGCAAAAAAAGGTAGAGTTTTTACATTGAAATCAATAGAAAAACACACCGTGTGATATTCTCTCTCTCTTATACAACATAGAACTGTAAATTTTGGTGAGGATGTAGAAAATAAGGGACCTCAATCACGTTCACAATGGCATGGCTGTAGCTTTAATAAAAATTGAGATATAAAAAAAAAAGAAAAATAAAGTTTTTATATTAAAATGAATGGGAAAACACACTTAGCGTGATATATATACTCTAATATAAAACATAGACCTGTAAATTTTTTTGAGAATGTAGGGAATGAGGAGCTCCACTCATGTGCAATATGGAATGGCTGTAGCTTTAATAGAAATTGAGATATAGCAAAAAGAAAAAATGAAGTTTTTTTATTGAAATTATTAGGAAAACACACTTTGTGTGATATTTTCTCTTCTATACAACATAGAACTGTAAATTTTTTCGAGAATGTAGGGAATGAGGTACTCCAAAAACATGCAGAACGGCATGGCTGTAGCTTTAATAGAAATTTAGATATAGGAAACAAATACATTTTTGCATTGAAATCAATGTGTAACATGCTTTGTGTGATATTTTTATTATTATTCATAGTAGAATCATAGTCTTTATCCAGAATGTTAGGAATGTAGTACTCAAATCATGTGCAAAACAGCATGGTCCTCGTTTTAATAGAAATTGTGATATAGGAAAGAGAAAAATGGAGTTTTCACATTAAATCAATGGAAAAACACACTTTCTGCAATATTTGTCTTTCCAATACATAATAGAATCATAACTTTTATCCAGATCGATGGGAATGTGGTACTCCAAACATGTAGGGAATGTAGTTTTTCAATCATGTGCAAAACAGAATGGCTGTAACTCTAATGGAATTTGAGATATAGCAAAAAAAAATTGAAATTTTTCCATTGAAATCAATGGGAAAACGCATTTTGGGCATTTTTTCTCCTATACATGATAGAACTGCAAATATTGGCCAGAATGTAGGGAATGTGATACTCTAATCATCTGCAAAACGGCATGGCTGAGCTTTAAAAGAAAATTGAGATATAGCAAAAATAATAATTGAGTTTTTACATTGAAATTAATGGGAAAACACACTGTGATATATTTCTGTTTCCGTTATCCTACTACCTTTAGCTTACCTTCTGTTATCCCTACCATACGTATACTTAGTGTTCTCTTCAAATCAACTCTATACTTCTTGGGCTATCGGGATTTCCTTATTGCTCGGATTAATGTCCTTTCCTTCCTCCTTTGTCATCTATGGTTACTTGTCGCTCGATACTGGCTCATAATTGTATTTAAGGCAAAGGTCCTGTCTATCCGTCGTTTTTCTTCTCCTTTACTTGTTGGTGTGCCTGAATCTCAGCTTTTCCCCTAAAAAGTGTTATATAATTAGGCCCTCCATATTATACTTTATACTCTGGATTTCTATGCACATTTCCATCTCTCCTTATCAAAGGAGAACGAAGCTGCTCCCATTTAAGCATTATAGTACTTATTTTAATTAACTGTCCCTTGCTCCTGCCCTCCGACTCCTGGCACATCCCTGTCACTTTGTCATCTCTTCTTTCAGGCTTTTCCACGTTACTGTAAAACCTGGCATTATATTTTCATGTCTCTACTCGAATGCAGGGATATAAGACGCAGCTTTTTTTCCACTTGCTGTTTTCATCAGTGAAATGCCCTTCCCTTCCACATTCGTTCTCTAGTTTTTCCTGTGTTTGGTTTAAATGTCTTCAAAACTGTGTACACTTCAAGTGCATATTGCTTTCCTATTTGTTTTCCCTTTCTTTGAACTGATGTATTCAGCCTCTGCTGAGGTGCTGTATTCCATGTCCCATATTTTGTATTTTATTTTCCTTTTTTTGTATACTTTATTTGTGTGCCGAGCACTTTAACGATTAAGCAATAATAATAATATTTTCTCTCCTATACAACATAGAACTGTAAATTTTTGCGAGAATGTAGGAAATGTGGTTCTCCAATCATGTGCAAAACATAATGGTTGTAGCTTTAATGGAAATTGAGATGTAGCAAAACGAAGCATGGAGATTTTACATTAAAATCAATAGGAAAACATACTTTGTGAGATATTTTCTTTCCTATACTTAACAGAATAATTAACTTTTATCCAGAATGTTGGGAGTGTGGTACTCCAATCATTTTCAAAATTTCATGGCTGTAGCTTAAATAGAAATTGAGATATATCAAAAAGAAAAATGGTTCTTTTCTGTACATGACACAATCATTAAATTTATCCAGAATGTTTGAAATGTGGTACTCCAGTCATGTACAAAACGGCATGGCTGTAGCTTTAAAAGAACTTGAGATAGAACAAAATGAAGTATGAAGCTTTCTAATTGAGATCAATGGGAAAACACACTTTGTGAGATATTTTCTATCCTATACGTAAAATAACCACAAATTTTGGGCAGAATGTATGGAATGTGGCACTCCAATCATGTGCAAAACGGCATAGCTGTAGCTTTAATAGAAATTGAGATATAACAAAAAGAAATATGAAGTTTTTCCATTAAAATCAATGGGAAAACACACTTTGTGCGATAATTTCTTTTATATACATAATAAAACTACTAATTTATGACAGAATGTAGGGAATGTGGTACTCCAATCATTGCAAAACGGCATGACTGTATCTTTAATAGAAATTGAGATATAGCAGAAAGAAAAATAATGTTCTTCCATTGCAATCAATCAGAAAACACACTTTGTATGATATGTTTTCGCCTGAATGTCAGAATGTGGCACTCTAATCATTTTCAAAATGGCATGGCTGTAGCTTTATTGAAATTTGGATATAGCAAAAAGAAAAATGGAGATTTTCAATTAAAATCAATGGGAAATCACACTTTGTGCGACATATTCTTCCCTCCTATGTACAATAGAACTGTAAATTTTTGCCAGAATGTAGAAAATGTGGTACTCCAATCATGTGCAAAATGGCATGGTTATTGGTTAAATAGAAATTGAGATGTAGCAAACAGAAAAATTAAGTTTGTGTAATTGAAATCAATGAAAAAACACTTTGTGAACATCTCCTCTCCTATACATGATAGAACTGCAAAATTTGGCGAGAATGTAGGGAATGTTGTACTCCAATGATGCGCTTAATGGCATGTCTTTAATAGAAATTAGGATATTGCAGGGGGAATCAATGGGAAAAGACACTTTGTGAGTTTTCTGTTCAATTCGTCAATGAAATATAAATTTTGGCCTAAATGTAGGGAATGAGGTACTCTTTTCATGTACATCATGGCATGGTTGTGATATTTTCTTTCCTAAACACAATAGAACCATAATTTTTTGCCAGAGTGTTGGGATTGTGCTACTGCAATTATTTGCAAAACGACATGGCTGTATCTTTAATGCAAATTGAGATATAGCAAAAGAAATCAATGGGAAAACACACTCTGTGGGATATTTTCAACCCTATACTGTGTAGAACTGTAAATTTAACCATAATGTAAGGGAATGTGGTACTTCAATCATGTTCAAAACGACATTGCTGTAGATTAAATTGAAATTGAGGTATAGCAAAAAGAGAATTGAAGTTTTTCAAATGAAATCAAGGGGAAAACACAGTTTGTGTGACGTTTCCTCTCCTATAGATCATAGAACTGCAAATGTAGGCCAGAAAGTAGGGAATGTAGCAATCAAATAATGTACAAAACTGCATGGCTATAGCTTTAATAGAAATTGAGATATTTCCAAATAAATGAAGTTTTTCCATTAAAATCAATAAGATAACACACTTTGTGCAATATTTTTTTTTCTATACATAATAGAACCATAAATTTTTGTTAGAATATTGGAAATGTAGTACTCCACTCATGTGAAAACGGCATGGCTGAAGCTTATATGGAAATTGAGATATGACAGAAAAGGAAAACGGAGTTTTCCCATTGAAATCAACAGGAAAACACACACATTGTGCGACATTTTCTCTCCAATGTAAAATAGAAATGTAAATTTTTGCAAGAGTGTTAAAAATATATTAATCCAATAATATGTAAAACAGCAAGGCTGTAGCTTGTAATAGAAATTGAAATGTAGCAAAAAGGAAAAATGGAGTTTTTCCATTAAAATCAATAAGAAATCACTTTGTTCGTTTTCTCTCCTTGAAGTGATAGAACTGTAAATTTTGGACAGAATGTAGGGAATGTGGTTATCGAAACATGTAGAACATGGCATGGCTGTAGTTATAATTATCAGTTTTTTCATTGAAATCATTGGGAAAATTTACTTTGTGCAATATTTTTTCTCCTATATAAAATGTACTGTATATTTTAGCCTGATTGTTCAGAATGTGGAACTCCAATCATGTGAAAAGCAGAATGGCTGAAGATTTAATTGAAATTTGGATATAGAAAAAGCTAATGAAGATTTTTCCATTGAAATCAGTGAGAAAACACACTTTGTGCTTTTTCTCTCCTATACGTTTTAGAACCATAAATTTATACCAGTATTTTGGGAAGGTGGTATTCCAATAATGTGCGAAACGGTATGGCTGTAGCTTTAATAGAAATTGAAATATAGCAAAAGGAAAAATGAAGTTATTCAATTTAAATGAAAGTGAAAACACCCTTGGTGCGTTTTCTCTCTTATACAAGACAAAGCTGTAAATTTTGGCCAGAATGTCTGGAATGTGGTACTTCAATTATGTGCATTATGGCATGGCTGTAGATGAAATAGAAATTGAGATATTGTAAAAAGAAAAATGAAGTTTTTCTATAAAAATTAATGGAAAAACTCAATTTGTGCGTTTTCTGTCCTATACATAATAGAACTTTAAATTTTGGACGGAATGTAGGTAATGTAGTACTCCAATAAATGTGCACAATGGCATTGCTGTAGCTTTAATAGAAATTGAGATATAGCAAAATGAATTATCAAGATTTTCAATTCATATCGATTGTAAAAACAAATTTGTGCGGTTTTCCATTAAAATCAATGGGAAAGTAGAATTAGAAAGTAGAACTCCAATCTTCCACAAAACAGCATGGCTTTACCTTTAATGGAAATTGAGATATTGCAAAATGAAAAATGATGTTTTTCTATTGATATTAATGGGCAATACACAATTTGTGAGATATTTTGCCTCCTACACATCATAGAAATTTAAATTTTTGCTAGTATGTAGGGAATCTGGAAATCCGATTGTTTAAAAAACGGGATGGCTCTAGCATTTATACAAATTGAGATATTGCAAAAGAAATGAAGGTTTTCCATTGAAATTTTTAGGAAAACACACTTTCGGTATTATTTTCTCTCTTATACAGGATAGAACTGAAAATTTTTGCCAGGATGTAATTAATGTAGTGTATAAATCATGTGCAAAACGGCATGGCTGTAGCTTTAGTAGGAAATGAGATATTCCAAAAAGCAATAGAAGTTTTTCCATTCAAAATCAATGGGAAAACACACTTCTTGCATTATTTTCTCACCGATACATCGTAGAACAGTAAATTCTTGACACAATGCAGAGAATGAGGTACTCCACGCCTATTCATAATGGGATGCTACAGCTTTACTAGAAATTTAGATATTACAAAGAAAGGAATTTTTTCATTAGAATCCATGGGAAAGCATACTTTGTCTGTTATTTTCTCTCCTATACATCAATAAACTAAAACTTTTTGCAAAAATGTAAAAAATGTGGTACTCTATTCTTGTTCAAGATGGCATGGTTGTAGCTTTAATAGAAATGCAGATATTGCAAACGAATGTGGGGAATGTGGTACTCCGTTCTTGTGCAAAATGGCATGGCTGTGGCTTTAATAGAAATTGAGATATGTCAAAGAATGACGTTTTTATATTGAAATAAATTGGAAAAGAGACTTTGGTTTTTTGTTCACTCCTGTACATCATAGTACTTTAAATTTTTACCAGAATGTAATTATGATTTTCTTCATTTATGTGCAAAATGTATTGTCTGTAGCTTTATAAGAAATTGAGATATTGCAAAAAATGAAGTTTTTCCATAGAAAACACACTTTGTGCGTTATTTTCTCTCCTATACATCCCAGAACTGCAATTTTTTCAGGTTGTAGAGAAAGTGGTTCTGTATGAATGTGTAAAACTGAATGGTTGTAGCTTTAATTGAATTTTAGAAAATTAACCATCTATTTGTCATACATGATCATTAAGTCAAAAAGTGATTTCTGGCGATTTTGAGACCTTTGTTGAAATACACATGTTTGTCAAATTTCTCCACTTCTAACAAAACCACACATGAAGTACTTGGCCAGTAAATGTAATAGTTGCTATTTTACACTTTCCTTAAGTTTTAAAGCTGTATCTTAAATCAAAATTCAAATACTGAATAAACGAAGTTTTTCTATTCAAAAGCATTGGGCAAACCCTCTTTGTTCGATATTTTCTCTCCTATGCATCACAGAACTTCAAAATATTTTACAGAATGTAGATAAAGTGAAACTCCATTGCCATGAAATGTGGCAAGGTTGTAGCCTTTAGAGAATAAGAGAATAAAATCCATGTATTTGCCATGCATTGTAATTGAGACAAAATGTGATTTCAGGCGATTGTGAACACTGTTACACAATACACATGTTTTATCAACTTTCTGTTCTTCTTTAAATACCACACATGAAAAGCTTGGGCAGCACATGAAAAGGTCTGTATTTTACACATATTTTTAAGTTTCAGACCTGTATCTTTGTTATAAATTGAGATTTTGCAAAAACGAATTTTTTTTCTCTGAAAAGCGTGGGAAAAACATACATTGTGCATTACTGTCCCTCCTTTGCATCCTAGAACTGCAAATTTATACCAGAATGTAGAGAAAGTAGTAATTCATCCCTGTGTGAAATGGCATAGCTGTAGCTTTTATAGAATTTGAGAAAATGCACAATTTAATTGACATTCATACTCTCAGAGACCAATAGTGATTTCTGGCAATTTTGAGCACTTTTTGGAATTGCAAACGTTTTCTTGAATTTATCCCCTTCTAACAAAACTACTCATGTGAACATGCCCTCTATATGGAAAAGTCGGTATTTCTTCTTTAGTTAAGTTTCAAACCTGTATCTTCAATAGAAGTGGAAATACTGAAAAAGCAAAGTTTTTCCAATGAAAAGCAATGGGAAACCACACTTTGTGCATTATTTTCTGTCCTTTGCATCGCAGAAATGCAAATTATTGCCAGAATGTTCAGAAGGTGGTACTCCATGACTGTGAAAAACAGCATGGCTAAGGTTTGTTTTAGAATTTGAGAAAGTTAACCATCTATTTGCCATGCATACTCATTATGACAATAAGTGATTCCTGGTGATTTTGAGAATTTGGGAAATTGCGATTTTGCAAAAAAACGGAAGTTAATTCCTTTGAAAAGCATGAAAAACCTCTGCTTGTGCATTATTGTCTCTTGTATGCATCTAAAAACTGTAAATTTTTTCCAGAAAGTAGAGAATGTAGTACTCACTTAATGTGCAAAAAGGCATGGCTGTAGCTTTAATAGTATTTGAAATATTGGAAAAAAGAGAAATTTTCCATTGAAAGGCATGGTAAAACACTTTGTGTCTTATTTTCTTTTCTAAAGATTGCAGAACTGTAATTTCTTTCCAGATTTAGGGATTGTGATACTCCATTCTTTTGCTAAACGGCATGGCTGTGACTTTAGTAAAAATTGAGAACTTGCCAAACCTCTTCATGATGCATACTCATTGAATCAAAAAGTTATTTCTAATGGTTTCCAGCACCTTTTGACTTTGCATACGTTTTGCCCAATTTCTCCACTTGTAAAAACAACTCTCATTTATATCATTGCCAGTACATTAAAAATTCGGTATTTTATTCATTTCCTAAGATTCAAACCAATGTCTGTAATGGAAATTCAGAAATTGCAAAACAGGTGTTCTTCAATTGAAAAGAATTGTTAAACAGCATTTGTCCATTTTCTTTCCCCCACTCATTGCAAAAAAGAATTCTTGACAAAATGTGGAGATTGTGATTCTCCATGTGGTTGCCAAAATGGAAAGAAAATTTAAATAAGAACAAATTCCTAGCGATTTCCTGTCCATTTTAAGTAACATGTGTTTTTTTGAATTCTTCCTATTTTATCAATTCCACTCGTGTAAATATTTGCTGTGTCATGAAAACATCAAATCTGAAGCTTCAATAGAAATTGAAAATATGTCCTGTTCTGCTATTAATAAGCTAGGGAAAAATAAGAGCTTGTGCGTTTTCTCTCTTTAAAGCATAAAAGAATGATAAAATCTTCCCAGAATGTGGCAAGGGTGGAACTTCATATGCTTGAAAATGCACATAGCTGTAGTTTTAATAGAAATTTAAAAAATGCATAAACTATTTCATATGCACCTAATTGAGGCAAAACGTGATTTGTAGCGATTTCAATCACTTTTTGACAATAAAAATCATTTTTCAATTTTCTACACTTATATAGAAACTGCACATGTTCGTCTCATCCAATATATGAAATGCTTCATATTTCACGTTTTCCTGATTTCAAAGGTGTATCTTTAATAGAAGTTTATAAATAGCAAGAAGCAAGATGTTTTATCAAAAAGTTTTTGCAGTGTTTCTCCCTGTTTCTTCCTTATTGCAGTTGATATAAATTTATGTGGTAAGAGTGATTGGCAGAGGACCAACAGATATCCCTATAATCAAATAATGGCTTCATTACATTTCTAAATGATATAGCTTGTAAAATTACAAGGGTAGTATATATATATCGCTATAATATTTAAATAAAGGCAGGTAAGATGCAAGTGAAAAGTTAGCTTAGGGTCCCTAGTCACTCAAAAATCTTTAAATCCAATGTGCCTTGGAATTAGTAAACAATCCATAAAGATATAATATAACAATGGATGACATGCCCAGTAATAGGACATATGAGGGAAATTTTTTTACGTTTCAATAAGAAAGGTTAATACATGGAAAAAGTAGCATTAAATAGTGCTAGAATTAAAATTGCCCTCTGGCCCTTAATTCACAGTGGATGAGAGCTTTAATTACTGGCATTCTTTTGATGTCATCAATGCTTTACTAGAGAGTTAGATTGTCTCCAGCAAGTAAAGTCAGGATCACTACCATGTTAGAAAAATAAATAGAAATTGAGAAAGTGCAAAAAACCTGTTCTTCTGATGAAAAGCATGGCAAAGCAGAGTTTTTGAATTTTGCTCTCCCTTGTATGTCACAAAAGAAGAAATCCCTGCAAGGAAGGGGAGTGGGTGGTATTTTATTCAGTTGCCAAATCTAATTACTGTAGTTTAATAGAAATTGAGAAAATGCAAAATCTACTTGCCATCCATAATCATTCATGCAAGTGATTACTAGTGATTTCAAGCTGATTTTGCTTTCTACAGGATTTATGGCATTTCTCCATTTCTCACAAAGCCATGCATTAATATCATTGGCAGTAAATAAAATAGTAAGTATGTTACACAATCCCCATTTAGGGACCTGTATCTACAATAAAAATTTAGAAATTTCAAAAAAAAACGTGCTTTTCTTTTGAAAAGTGTTAGAAAACAGTTTGTTTGTTTTTTTACTTCTATAAATCACAGAATGATAATTTTCTTCCATAATGCTAAGTACATTTTTATGTAACATATATTATGTCACTTTTCTGCTTTTTTAAAGAGAACACACGTATAAATCTCTAAGAGTAGTTGAAGAAAAATTGAGAGTTTTTCATATTCCCTAATTTTCAAAGCTCTACCTGTATTAGAAATTGAGGAATTACAAAAACAAAATATCTTCCAGTGAAACGCATAAGAAGACTGAGTTCATATTATTTTCTTCTCTTCTATACATTGTAGAAGAATAAATCCTAGCAAGGATGTTGAGAGGGTAGTACTCTATGTGGATGCAAATGGCTTGGCTGTAGCTTTAATAGAAATTGCAAAATCCCATTTACTGTGCATACCCTGCTGCAAAACGGGTGTTCTAGCAATTATAATCACTTTTAGACATTCCACATGTTTCTCACCTTTCATCAAAACTAAATGTTTAAAATTATACAAGTTCACTTAAAAACGTTTTCATTTCACTATTGTCGTATGTTTGAAACCATCATCGTTAATACAAATTCAGAAATTCTTGTAATGATTATCTTCCATTGTTAAGCATTGATGAACTATCTGTCCTTGTATTTTCTCTCCTATACACCTTAAAATGATAACTGTTTCCCAGAACATAAAAGGCATTGTACACTGTGCAGTCGCCAAATGGCATGGCTGTTGCTTTTTTAGAAATTCAAACAATGCAAAACACGTTTCCATGCCAACTTATTGTGAAAAAAAGTGATTTCTAGCATTTTTCTGCACTTTTTTTTCATTACACATGTCATACTATATGCTGCAGGAAAGTGGCATAGTTGTAGCTAGGATGGAGATTAAAAAAAGTAAAACAAATTTTGCATGCATAATCCTGAAGAGAAAAGGCTAAACATTTCAAGGAACAGAAATTTCACTGATTACATTTCTTCTCCCACATTTCTCCACTACAATGACGCAATACACGATGTATGAGAATGATTGCCAGTGAATAAGAATATCATGACTTCAAATTAATAGAAAGCTTTAAACCTGTATCTTTAATGTGCCATAAGAATATTCACCAAAAATCATATGAAATGTGAAATTTCGCTTGCATTTCACAACTGTACATCAAAGATGGCAAATACATTGGCAGAATGTAAACACTGTTGTATTCCTTTCTGTTGCAAAGTGGCATAGGTGTTATGGCTGTTTGGCTTATCTCCCAATCCATTATAATAGACTGTTATAGCTTCTTGGCTTATTCCCAAGCCCACTATCATTATATAGAATATCAAACCAGAGCCCCCATACTTTCTCATACAGGTGAAATGTGATAATTTTTCATTTCCCAACACTTCTAACAATTCGTTTCATTTTTACATTTCACTACTTTTTTCAATGCAGTGCAATATTATTAGAAAGTTTCAAACCACCTGCTTTAGTAGAAAGTGGGACATTTGAAAAAAATGTTTTTGCTTCAAAAATCACGTAAGAATTAACTTTTTGCTTGATTTTTGAGAAGGCTAAATCCCTTCTAGCGTGCATAAAATGTCAAAGCATATGCTTATGAAAAGCGGTATTGCTACTGCTTCAAAACAAACAAAATGCAAGACACATTTCCTATTTATAGACATTGAGAGAAATGGTAAGGTTTTTATAATTCTAGAAGTTATAATCATTTCATACGTTTTCTTGCATCTCTCCACTGATAAGAAAACAATGTGTTGCAGTTTTTTGTTGTTGATGAAAATTTTGAAATTTCGCATTATTAGAGTTGCAAACATATGGTTTAAAAACAAAGTTAGAGTTTCGAAACTAAGGTGTTTTCTGTTTGGAATCTGATATAAAAATTAACATTTCACATAACTTTTCACTTCTGTGCATCAGAGTGTGCTAACTTTTTGCCAGAATGAATAGAAACAATATTCAACACAGTTTCACAGTGGTATATGTGTGGTATAAACTGAAATAAAAAAAATGTCAAATTCAATTCCCATACTTGCTCATTCTGGCAAAATGTGATATTTTTCAATTTCCTGTGCTTTTATTCTTTGCACTCATTTTGCCACATTTCTCCACTTCTATCAACACGATGCATCTAAATATTTCCCAGTAAGAAAACATGGCAGGATTTAACATTATTAGTCATTTTCAAACCCATATCTTTTACACAAAGTAGTAATTTAAAAAAAATGAAGATGCATTTTACCATGAAAACCATAGGAAAAGTGATATATTTCACTCACATCTCTCTCCTATACATTGCACTTCATTTGCATTATTGCACTACATCACGCGCAGACAATATCAGTTATTCCAAATCAGAATTTTTTGGAACGCTTCATCAATAATGGAATGGAGTTTCCACATAAGTGATTTAAGCCTTATTCACTTATTGCATAGTAGGTTGAATTTTCAGTTTATAAATGACTTTGAACTGCACAACTGATCTATGCCTTCAATGACATACCAATGAAGTTAAATTCTGTGAAAATCGTTTGCTGGTTAAGGTAGTCATTGACTGACGCCCTTTGTAACTTAGGAATGTTCGACTTTGTGATCAGTTTGGTCACTGGCACTGGTAAGCTGATGACCCATAACCAATCAGCAGGGATTAAAATTATTAGTTGCAATTTAGTATCACATTTTTCAAACCAATTATCTACCTCACACCCTCTTCAGTTCATGGCTGGGACAGAACTGTGAATTCCATTCCTTCACCCCTAACTGTCATACACATCCTCCCATTCACCTCTCACACAATGATGGCCATTTATACCATTTGTCCCTGGTTGGACTTGCATTTGCAGTGTTTCAATGATATAAAATATACAATAATAATGCAAGAAAGGCAGTACATTCTAAAAATTTCAAGCTGATGTCTGCATTGAGGATCTGCAAAAAACGAGTAGGAGAATGGGCCCTTCAATGCTTGACATTTGCTGATGTTGGAAAGGTTTTGAAGTCCAAAATGGAGACATGGTTGAATACCATGGGGCCTGGTAGCCAGGGGCTGGAAAAGGGTGTAGGGATGATGATTACATGTATAGTACTGTGCATGTAGCATTTCAACTTACAAACAAATCATGTTGTAACTGTACTGTTGGAAACATTTGTGGTCATAACTCAATGACTACCTGTAATTGCTAGTCGAATTTGGATATCAATTTGCATAATTAGGCTCAAAGTGAGAGAAATATCTTAAATACTGAAATGAAAATTTATTAAAATTAAATCCTTTTGTGTGTAAATCATTTGAGTATTGCATTTTTACCAACAGTACTTTTGTAACTAAGGTAAAATTATATAAATTCAATAAAAAATAAAAGTTGAAATATGAAGAAAAAATGGGCTGGTTGTCAAAAGTTGTGGGTACATTTGGAACTTCATTTTTATCTGGTAACCACAGTTAAGCATTGTTGGGAAACATCACTGTTTTCTCTACTCAGTCACTTTTTATTATGTTGTAACCTCTTTTCTTTATTATGGGTTCTGCTTAATAATAAATATAAGATACCCCATGGGGACCAGTCAAAGTTTATCTAACAGAGGGTTGAATACAAAAGTGAAATATCTTCCAGAGTTGAGAACATTCTGTTTTTCATTATGTTGTTTGATAAAATGCATTTCATATATAAAATACTGTAATTTTAGGTTTTACATAATTCATAATGTACACAAATTCTTTTTAAAATAATTGAATAATCTTATTTCCCAAAAACTTCTTGGCCCATTTCCATTCTTGAAATTACCAATTGATAGAAAGGTGAGTATTGGATAGTGTTTATTAAAATAAGGTTACAGTCCAAATATGCATATGCTATTATTAACTGTCGTTTATCTTGCATTAAAGAACAAATTCCATCAATGACATTGAGCAAGTTTCTTCTGCAAATTTTCTCCTTCTACACATTGCTTAATATAGTGTGTAAGTCATATGCAAACAAAATTTACTATAACATCAGACGCCAGCTTTGGTTTTTAGTCCATATGTGCCTCTAAGTATTGTAATGAATTACTCCCTGCTGGGGAAATTGCTAAACATGACAATGGGTTATTGATAATTTCAAAAGAGCCTTAAAATCTCCCTGCTGAAATGTATAAAATTGAGAAATCTGTTGGGGAGTGAATATTTTGTAGCTGGCAGCCATAAAAGTTGTATTTTAATGCTTATTTATAACTTGACCTCTGTTTGTTTGAGAAGTCAACCAGTGAGAAAGACTTCTTCTTTGCAACATGCACTATCAATTAAGTTTTTTTATTCGAGTCTCATTAAACAACTACTGATTGTGTGCTATTCATCATCATCATCATACTCTTCTCCAGCACGAAGCCGGGTCGGGTCTGCGAGTTCCAATCCTCACCCCTGTCGATCTCTGACCAGGCCCCCATCCACCCCACACACACCCATGTCCTTTTGTACCACCTGCTCCCACGTCCTCTTTGGTCTTCCCCTCCCCCTGACGCTCCCAACCACCTGCAGTCCCATGATGGACCTAACCAGCTCCTCCTCCCCCCTTTGCATCACATGCCCATACCACCTCAATCTGTTTTCCCTCATCTTTTCCGCGATGTCTCCCACCGCCAGACTACCTCTAACATGGTCGTTTCGGATCCTGTCAGCTCGTGACTCCCCACTCATGCAGCGCAGCATTCGCATCTCCGCCACCTGCATTCTCCTCTCATGTTCCTTTCTCACAGCCCAATACTCTGAGCTATACAGCATAGCTGGCCTAACCACAGTTCTGTAGACTTTGCCTTTTAGCTTTATAGGTACCCGGCGGTCACACAGGACTCCACTTGCCTGTCTCCACTTCAGCCAACCTGCCTTACTCCTATTAGACACATCCGAGTTTATTTCCCCATTTCCCTGGAACACCGATCCTAAGTATCTAAACTCCTGCACTGCTGGTATCACCTCATCTCCTGAGCGTACCTCACATTCTGGCCTCTGACCACTCCAGTTAAAAGCTAGGTATTCTATCTTTTTCATATTCACCTTCAGGCCCCCCTTTCCCATTGCTACCTGGATGTCTTGCAGGCCCTTTTCGGCCTCCTCGTTGGACTTTGCAAGCTTTCCCACATCGTCAGCAAATATCAAGCACTGGGGGGCCCATTCCCCCACTCCCGTCAGCAGCTCATCCATGACTAGAGTGAATAAGTATGGGCTAAGTGCTGACCCTTGGTGTACACCCACCTGCACGTTGAAGCTTTTTGTGTTTCCCCAAGCCGTCCTCACCCTAGCAATAGAGCCCTCATACATATCCAGCACTATTCTAATGTGACCTTCATCTACCCCTTTTCTTCTTAGCACATTCCATACTACCTGTCTAGGAACGCTATCGTATGCCTTCTCTAGGTCAATGAATATTGCATGGAGGTCCTTCTTTGCTGTGATTGTGTGCTATTAAAAACGAATAAAATTTAACTGTATTTGGTAGAAAATCCTTTACTTGTTTCTTTTGGTATGGTTAAAAGGAAGCTGAAAAATGAAATGAATAGGTGTTTATTTATCTTATGTAACATAAATTTAGTTTAGAGTTGATTATGGATTGCTATTTGCATTTATAAATAACAGGTAGACATTTAGAAAAGTGGATGTTACAGAGCACACCTAAAAATAAGGGGTGAATCATGGAGGAGTCATATACCACTAAAGCATCAAAAGTTGAAGAGAAAAGGACTGCTTCAAGTTGTGCACCAGAAATTTTATATTTATAGTAATGTTGAATAACCACATTAAAACGTAGAAGCCAAATTTTAGGATGAGTATTTTTCAAAACTCATGCAAAGGTTATTTATGAAGCATTATGTATATTTGTGTAGAGCTTAGTTCTGTATCTCCAACCAATGCAAACAGGTGGGCCCTTAAAATAGTGCCAGGAGCTCATGACATCTATAAATATTGGGTAGTCAGGGATGAGAGAGATAATCCACACTACAGCAATAAGAGTATTAAATAACACACTTAAACACATATGATGGAATGTTAAAAAAATGATCCCCCTTGTGTCAGTTTCTTAAACAAAACTGTATACAGTGAATTATCATTACCTTTTATGTAATATATCAAAATGTTAAGCACTTTACTTTCATCATAAGGTATATGTAGTATTAATAATATGACATAAATTTATTAAGGAAGTATTCCAGGTTCAAAACACCTAATCTCAACTCATCACTGCTATAAGGCAGCATTGTGCAAGGGAAGTTCTATGATGGGTGACCACATTTGCATTATCACACCTGCAAAAACAATATCAACAAATTAAGGTGCTTATATTTCTGATATTTTAACTGATGCAATGATGACTTAAATTATAAAATGTTATATCATTGGCCTACTCTTTGGAGATTCTAACTTTTTGATTTTCCTATTTAATCACAAACATATTTTTTCCTCTAGTGATGATTACTATGAATAACTTCTATTACCTGTTCACCCTTATATTTCCAGTTATTACCTCCCGATAAACTCTTAGAAAAGCCATATTTCTTTTCATATATGTGAAATGCCAAATCAACAAATTGCTGCAGAGAATGTATTTAATCCTATACACCAGTTACATTCCAGTGACATGAACAAATTGCCAACAGTTCTCCTAACACTATACCCAGGTCAGATTCATAATTATTATTACAAAATTATTCAGATGGATGAGAATTAAAATACTTTAAAACCTGTCTAATAATATTTGCAAAATAAAAATTCAATTGGTAATATGCAATGAATCGATGTTGAACAATTCATAAATGTAGAACCCTTCTCCTTGGTAATAATGGAGGCTATGATGACTTAGATATCTTTAAAAATTTTAATCCCTGATAAATTATGTATGTGTACATTATGAGTAAAGTGTGGAAGAGGCTGGTTCTGAACCTGCAACAAGATATACTTGATACATCCCATTGACGCCAACAAGATACCAACAGCTCTTTTTATACTAAATCCAGGTAAGATTCATAAATATTGTGTAGGAGACATTATGGTAGATAACAATTAACAATCTCCAATCATTTTTCAATAAGATTTTAAATTAAAAAACTGTTGATAAAATGCAATGAATACATATTGCAAAATTCACAAAAGTAGAATCATACACTTTGGTAATCATGTGTGATTAAACAAGTCCAGTTTTTAAGATGCAGATGTGGTTGGGTGATAAATAATAAATTTACTTATTAATAGTAACGATGGTGAGAGGCTGGTTCAGAATCTGCAATAACATCACCCCAGGATTAGTATTGTGAACACATGCACAGGCTAAGAAGTAAAACTGATTTCATGTATTGAATACAACAGTATTATCACATTACTGAGCTTTCTGCACATTCCCTTAAATTCGATTATTTCAATTTTATCACAAACACTTTTGTGTTTGTGAAGAATTTTCTAAAAAAAAATGATTGCTGTATACTTCTTTTTATATGAATCTTTTTCAAACAAAGAACCATAATTCAATATTGGAAATCGATCTGTGTATTTTAATTTTTTACAATGATGAAACAGCATTAACTTAAGGAATACAGCTTTCTAAAAACAAAGTGTTATCTCCATTCATTCCTGTTGAAGTAAATTAAATGAAATTCCACATGCAACGAACTGTAACAGTTTCATGATGTGAGAAAATTACAAATGAAATGCTGAATGCAAATCAACAAATGGCAACAAGAATTTCTAATTGATCACCCAACTCAGTACTACACTGGCCCAACGTTGCTTAAATACAGGGATAAGATGAGAACTGGTAATTTCAACATTGCATGACCATTGGCAAACATAACGTCAATTTCACTGATGTTTCTTAATTAATGAATTATTTATTACTACAATTATGAAATTATTATCAACGACATGAAGTGCACAACTTTCTTAAATTTAAAATAAGAGACAACGATGATTTAAATTATGAAATGTGATGCAAATTGCCTACTCTTTGTGGATTCTATCTTTTTGTTTTCAATATTTCATCACCTATTTATTTCTATTGTGAAAATTGCTACATGAAACTTATCCCCATTCACTGTTATATTTCTAGTTATCCCCTCCCCCAGAACCTTTAAAAACAGACCAAAATTTTTAAGTGGGTGGAAATTACCAAATTACTTAATCTCTGTGGAGAATGTATTTAGTCCGATATACCAGTAATATCCCAATGATACCCACAAGATACTAATAGTACTCTTCACAGTAAATCAAGATGAGATACATCAGAATTAAGTAGAATATAAGATGTTATGTAGAAATAAAACTCTCCAAACTTTTTTCAATAAGATTTTTAAATTACACAACTATGGACAACATGCAATTATTAAACGTTGTATTATTCACATTTTTAGAACCCTTCACGCTGGTAATGATAGAGTGTATGAATAAAAAAGAGCAGTACTTATATTTCAGTTTTTGAGAAGCAGATTTGGATGGGTTAATGCTTCCAGAAATGCTCTCCCTTATAAATAACTTATGTGTACATTAAGAGTAAAGACTGTGAAAAGCTTGTTATGAACCTGCAATGACACCATCCCAAGATTAGTATGAGCAAAAGCAAACTCTGATATATTTCCATGCTTAGTGGAACATAGACGTGGTGTTGTAAAACTATTATGTCTTGACTTCAACAATATATGCAGATTAATGAGCATTCTGTACTATGCAAAAATTACCAATTTTCGGAAATTGGGAAGAAATAACACTGCAGATTAAACGTTTATTTCATTATTGCCTGAATCAATTTTGTTATGATTTTCATGAAACTAATAATTACTGGGTTTTTCTATTAAACGTGCATCATTTTCAAACAAAGCATAACAATGCAATTTTGTAAATCGATCTGCTTATAGTAACCTTTCAAAATGATGTTACAGCATTCACTTTTCACATACAGTTTTCTCAATAAAACAATATCCTGATCCCAAAGTGTTATCTCCATTCAACCCCGTTGATGGAAACATCATGAATTTCCAAATGCAAGAAACTCTAACAGTTTCTTTATGTGAGAAAATAACAAAGGAAATGTCAAATGCAAATAAGCCAATAGCGCCAGGAATTCCAAAACGGTCACCCATCTCAGTTCTACCCTAGCCCATTGTTGCTTAAAAGCAGTGACCAGACAAGAACTGGTGATTTCAACATGGTATGACCATTGGCAAACATAATGTTTTTAAACTGCACTTTGATTTCTGTTCACAAATAATCAATTGTGCATTATTACAACTACAAAAACCTTATCAACGACATCATCTGCAAAACTTTTTGATATTTTAAATAAGAGGCAATGATGATTTAAATTTATAGAATGTTATGCAAGTGATGTGCTATTTGCAGATTTTAACTTTTTGTTTTTCACATCTCATCAATTATTTATTGCTATTGTGAAGATTACTATAAGGAACTTCTCCTCCTCAAACACTGTTATTTTTATAGTTAACCACTCTTACAGTAACATTCCAAAAAGCACATCTTTTTGTGTGTTTTAGATGCCAAATTCACTAATGTCTATGGTGAATGAGTTTAGTCTGATATAACATTTACAACCCATTGATGCCCACAAGATACTAATAGTACCCTGCACAGTAAATCAAAATGAGATACATCAGTATTGTGTAGAAAATATGATGTTACATAGGAAAACAATACTACAAACCTTTTCCAATAAAATTTTTAAATTAAAGAACTATTGATAACATGCAACAAATAAATATTGCAATATTCTCATATGCAGAACCCTTCACATAGGTAATGACAGAGTGTGTAAACAAAACAGTGCAGTACGTATATATCATTTTTTTCAGATTCAGATTTGTATGGGTGAAAGCTGCCAGAAATTCACTTTCTTGTAAATAATTTATGGGTACATTGAGAGTAAAGACTATGAAAAGCTTGTTCAGAACCTGCAATAGCACAATCCCAAAATTAATATGAAACAAAGCACATGCCAATATATTACCATGCTTAGTGGCCCATAGGAGTGGAGATGTAAAACAATTATGTCTTGACTTCAACTATATATGCAGATTAATGAACATTCTGTACTATGCGATAATCACAAAATTTACTCACTGATGGAATCCTTATGAGAACCATTCCCCAAAATTGGGAGGTAATAACACTGTAGATTGGACGTTTATTTTATTATTGCACAAATTGCTATTGTGTTTCTTATGATTTTTCTGAAATAAATAATTGATGTTGTTTTTCTATTAGATATGCTTCATTTCAAGCAAAGCATAATAATGCAATGTTGCAAATTGATCTGTGTATTTTAACCTTTTACAATGATGTAACAGCATTTACTTTAGGAATACAGCTTTCTCATTAAGAGAATTTTAAGATCCCAATGTGTAATCTTCATTCATCCCCATTGAAGTAAAATGCATGGATTTCCATATGCTAGAAACTCTAACAGTTTCATGATGTGAAAAAATAACTAAAGAAATGCCATAAGCAAACCAGGCAATAGTGGCATCAATTCCAAAGCAGTCACCCATCTCAGTACTCCCCTGGTCCAATGTAGCTTAACTGCAGTGATTAGACAGGAACTGGTGCTTTCAACATGTTGTTACCATTGGCCTATGCAACGTCTTCAAACTGCAATTTGATTGCTGTTTTGAAATCAATCAATTGCATATTATTGAAACTACAAAAACCTTATGAACGACATGATTTGCTCAACTTTCTGATATTGTAAATAAGAGGATATTATGATGGTTTAAATTATAAAATGTTAAGCAAGATATCTACTGTTGGCAGATTTGAACTTTTTGTTTTCCACATTTCATCACTTATTTATTGCTATTGTTAAGATAAATACACAGAACTTCTCCTCACTCAGTAACATTCCAATCTGCCCTACTTCTTTTCATTGGTTGAAATTGTTCAATTAACAAATTTCTATGGAGAATGTATTTTGTGTGATATACCAGTTAAATCCTATTGATGCCCAAAAGATACTAATAGTGCTCTTCATAGTATATGAATATGTGATGCATCAGTATTGTGTAGAAATTAGGATGTTACATTGGATTACAACACACCTACCATAATCGTTTTCTAATATGTCAGATTTTGACATGCAGATTTGGATGAGTGTAAGCCACCAAAAATTCACTCCCTGATAAATAACTTATGTGTGCATTGAGAGTAAAGACAATGAAAAGCTTGTTCAGAACCTGCAATAGCACCATCTCAAGATTAATATGAGACAAAGCACATGCCAAAATATTACCTTGCTCAGTGGCACATAGTAGTGGTGAACTAAAACTATTATCTCTTGACTTCAACTATATATGCAGATATATGAGCCTTCTGTACTATGCAAAGATTACCAATTCACTCACTGATGGGATCCTCATTGGTACCATTCCCCTAATTTGGGAGGAAATAACTCGTTAGATTGGATGTTTATATCATTGTTGCTCAAATCACATTTCTGTTTCTTATGATTTTTCTGAAATAAATAAATTCTGTGTTTTTCTATTAAACATGCTTCATTTTCAAAGAAAGCATAATAATGCAATGTTGCAATTATGCAATGATGCAAGAAACTCTAACAGTTTAATGATGTGAAAAAATAACAAATGAAATGCCAAACACAAATCAGCCAATAGCACCAGGAATTTCTAAGTGGCCACCCACCTCAGTACCAACCTTGCCCAATGCTGCTTAACTTCATTGACCAGCCAAGAACTGGTGCTTTCAACACCATATGACCATTGGCAAACGTAATGTCCTTAAACTGCAATTTTAATGCTATTTTGCAATTAATTTCATATTATTACAAATAGCGAAACCTTAATAACGACATTATCTGCACAACTTTCTGATATTTTAAAAAAGAGGGAATGATGATTTAAATTATAGAATGTAATGCAAGTTACCTGCTGTTTGCAGATTTTAACTTTTTGGTATCCTAATTTCATCATTTTTTTATTGCTATTGCTACACAGAACTTCTACTCCTCATGCAATTATATTTCTAATTATGCACTCCCCCAGCAACATTCCAAAAAGCCCAATATCATTTCATAGGTTTAATTTTCTAAATTGACTAATGTCTATGGAGAATGTATTTAGTCTTATATACCAGTTACATCCCATTGATGCCCAAAAGATACTAATAGTACTCTTCATAGTAAATCAAAATGAGATACATCAGTATTGTGTAGAAAATATGATGATTACATAGGAATAAAATACCCCAAAACTTTTCCAATAAGATTTTTAAATTAAAGAACTATTGATAACATGTAATGAATAAATGTTGCAGTACTCTCATATGTAGATCCCTTCACATGGGTAATGACAGTGTGTGAACAAAAAAGTGCAGCTTTTATATGTCAGTTTTTCAGATACAGATTTGGATTGGTAAAAGCTGGCAAAAATTCACTCCCTTATATAACTTATAAGTGCATTAAGAGTAAAGGCTATCAAAATCTGGTTAAAAACATGCAATTACACCACCCCAATATTAGTATTAGCCTAAGCACATTCCAATATATAGCAAGGCTTAGTGGCAAATAGGATGTGAGAATTAAAACTGTTATTTTGTGTTAACTTCAACTGCATTTGTAGAATAATTAGCATTCTGTAAACAATGGAAATCCAATTAACACATTCATAGAGTCCTCATTTGTAAAATTCAATGATATTGGTAAAAAAAATTGTAGATTGGAAGTTTACTTCATTATTGCAAAAATCACTTTTGTGTTTGTTATGAACATTTTTGCGAGTGTGTAGGGAATTTTTTAGTCCATTTCTGTGGAAAATGACATGGGCTTAGCTCTAGAAGAAATTGAGATAGAGCAAAATATCGTTTTTCATTGATGTCAATGAAAAACCACACTTTGTGCATTATTTGGTCTCCTAAACGTTGGGAATGTAGTACTCTAATCATTTGCAAAGTGGCATGGCTGTAGATTTAATAGCAATTGAGATATTGCAGAATAAAAATGAAGCTTTTCCTTTGAAATCAATGGAAACACACTTTGCGAGATATTTTCTCTCCTATAAATCATAGAGGTGTAAATTTTTGCCAGAATGTAGGGAATTTGGTACTCCAACCATGGGAAAAATGCAATGGCTGTAGCTTTAATAGAAATTGATATACAGGTAAAAGAAAAATGAAGTCTTTAAATTGAAATCAGTGGATAAAACATACACAATGTGTGATATTTTCTCTCCTACATAAAATAAAACTGTAAATTCTTGCCAGAGTGTTGGAGATGTGGTACTCCAAACAATTTCAAAACGTCATGGCTATAGCTTAAATAGAAATTGAGATATTGCAAAAAGAAGAATGAAGTTTTTGCATTGAAATCAATGGTAAAACAAACTTTGTGCGATATTTTCACTCCTGTATAAACAAAACTGAAAAATTTTACCAGAATTTTGGAAATCTGGTATTCCAATCATGTGCAAAACTGCATGGCTGCAGCATTAAAAGGAATTGAGCTGTAACACAAGGAAATATGAAGTTTTTCCATTGAAATCAATTAGAAAAAGCACTTTGTGTGATATTTTCTTTCCTATGAATAATAAAACCATAAGTTTCTGACAGAATATTAGGAATGTAGTACCCCAATCATGTGCAAAACGTCATGGCTGTAGCTTACATTGAAATATAACAGAAAAAAAATTAAAGTTTTTCCATTAAAATAAATGGGAAAAACACTTTGTGCCTTTTCCCTCCTATGCATGATAGAACTGTAAATTTAAGATAAAACGTAGGGAATGTGGTATTCCAATAATGTGTAAAACGGCATTGGTGTAGCTTTAATAGAAATATAGATATTGCATAAAGAAAAATGAAGTTTATTATATGAAATAGATGTGGAAACCCACTTTGTGTGATATTTTCTCTCCTAAACGCAACAGAACCATAAATTTCTACCAGAATCTCATGTGCACAACGGCATGACTGCAGCATTATTAGAAATTGAGATATAGCAAAAACAAAACTGTAGTTTTTCTTTTGAAATCAATGGGAAAACACACTTTGTGTGATATTTTGTCTCCTATGCAAAGTAGAACTGTAAATCTTTGGCAGAATGTAAGGAATTAGGTACTCCAATTATGAGCAAAATGGAATATCTGTGGCTTTAATAGAAATTGAGATACAGCAAAAAGAAAAATGAAGTTTTTAAATTGAAATCAATGGGGAAACACACTTTGTGTGATGATAGAACTGTAAATTTTGGAACGCATGTCAGGAATGTGGTACTCCAATCATGTGCAACACAACATGGCTGTACCTTAAATACAAATTGAGATTTAGCAAAATGAAAAATCAAGTTTTTTCCATTAAAATCAATTCAAAAACACACTTTGTGCGATATTTTATTTGCTATACAAAATAGAACTGTAAGTTTTTGCCAGAATATAGGGAATGAGGTTCTTCAATCATTGGCAAAACCGCTTGGCTGTAGCTTTCAAAGAAATTGAGAAATAGCCAAAAGAAAAATTTTGTTTTTCTATTAAAATCAAAGAGAAAACACACTTCTTGCGATATTTTCTCCCCTATTAAAAATAGAACAGTAAATTTTTTCCAGAATGTTAGAAATGTGGTACTCCAATAATTTGCAAAATTGAATGGCTGTAGCTCTAATAGAAATTGAGATACAGCCCAACCCCCTTTAATGAAAACCCCAGATAATGAAATTTTCTGGTTAATGAAGACAGTTAGGTAGGTCCTAGCCAAAGGTATATGTTAATACATGTAACTGTACCTTGGGTAATGAAGACTCTGATAATGCATAATGAAGACAACTTAATCTTTTTCTGTATATGTACTGCCATATAATTTCACTCTGGATAATGAAGATAGCCTTATAAAAATTTCAAAAGGACATAGTCTAGCTAGTTTCAATCAGTTATTAGCGAATAGTTAGGCATTTTGTTGGAGCAGAAAGCTCTAACCTTCAACCCACTACTGAGAAGTAAAGGTTTTAGAAAAGGGTGTACAGTATTACATACCTGCCCTTGTAATTTGATAGCTAGTCACATTTGTAAAAGTCCAATCTTTTTGATACAGTATATACTCTCATTAATGGACAGCCATGGGGAATTGAAGTCTGTCCACTATTGGGGACAATGATTTAACACTGTAGGTGAACTTTGGGACAAGATGTCATGTACCACTATAGAGAGTTGTCTATTAAGGGAGATTTCACTATTGTAATTTCATTTAGAAACGTTATGTTTTACGTTTTAAGTAAATAAAAGCGATGTTAGCAATTTCATTATCCAGTAATGTGCAAAACGGCATACCACAAAAAGAAAAATGAAGTTTTTCCATTGAAATTAATGGGAAAACACACTTTTTGCGATATGTTCTCTCCTATTCATAATAGAACAATTAATTTTTCAAAGAGTTTAAAGAATGTGTTAATCAATCATATGCAAAACTTCATTACAGCAGCTTTAACAGGAATTCAGATGTAGCAAAAAGAAAAATGAAGTGTTTCTATTGAAATCAATAGGAAAACACACTTTGTGCAATATATTCTCTCCTATGCAACATATAACTGTAATTTTTTGTGAGAATGTAGGGAAAGAGGTACTCCAATCATGTGCAAAAAAGCATTGCTGTATCTTTAACAGAATTTGAGATATACAGAAAAAAGAAAAATCGAGTTTTTACTTGTAAATCAATGGGAAAACACACTTTGTGCAATATTTTCTTTCTTATACATAATAGTATCATAGCTTTTATTCAAAATGTTGGGAATGTAGTACTCCAAGCAAGCGCAAAACGGAATAGCTGTAGCTTTAATAGAAATTTAAATTTAGCAAAAAGGAAAAATGGAGTTTTTTTCATTGAAATTAATGGGATGTTGTTGATTGTTGGTGTTTTAGGGCCCTTCTACTACAAAGGTCATTAGAGCCCCAAAAACAATGGAAAAACACACTTTGTGTGATATTTTCTCTCCAATACAACATAGAACTGTAAATTTTTGTTAGAATGTTGGGAATAAGGCCAATCATGTGCAAAACGGCATGGCTGTAGCATTAATAGAAATTGATGTATAGCAAAAAGAAAAACGGAGTTTTTACATTGAAATCAATTGGAAAACACACTTTGTGCAATGTTTTCTCTTCTATACAACATCAAACTGTAAACTTTAGCAGGGATGTAGTTAATAGTTTCCTCCAATCCTGTGCAAAACGACATGGCTGCAGGTTTAATAGAAATTGAGATACAGCAAGAAAAATGTTTTTCCATTGAAATCAATGGGAAAACGCAATTTGTGCATTTGGTCTTCTATACATGATAATATGGCAAGCTTTTGCCACAATGTAGGGAATGTGGTACTCCAATCATGTGCAAAACGGCAGGGCAGAGGCTTTAATAGAAAGTGAGAACTAGCATGAAGAATAATGGAGTTTTTCATTGTAATAAAAGGAAAACACAATTTGTTCGATATTTTCTCTGCCATATAACGTAGAGCTAAAAATTTTTCAAGTATGTAGGAAATAAGAAACTCCAAATATTGTGCAATAAGGCATGGCTGTAGCTTTAATAGAAATTGAGATATAGCAAAAACATTGAAATCAATGGGTAAACACACTTTGTGTGATATTTTCTCACCTATATATAGTAGAACAGGGAGTAACGGGGAGTGGTTCTTATAACGTTTTTATTTTCTAGTTGAATGTCAGTTTTTTATTGACAAAAGATTTCTGTTGATCTCTGGTTTATAGTTTATTTGTTTGAGTGTTCTTATAAAATTGTTGGGCATTTTAAATTGTTAACAGGACCCCATTTTGATATTTACAATACTTATTTAGTTAAGTTGTGCACTACTTTGACAGCTTGGCATATTAAAATGCCTCCAAAGAAAGTTGCAGATTGGGGGGTTGTAAGCTTTTAAGATTAGAGCTGGCTCAGGTGAAAGCTATGATATGTATGTTGAAGAATGCAGTCTTGAACCCAAGTTCCCCAGTAGCTGGGAAACCCAAGTGTAGCGTAGGTTCTCTAACTCCATCACCAAGTTCACCTAATATATTGGTGATGGCATCAGGTGGCAAAACGGTCTTAAAAACAGATAGGACATCCCTGAGGGTAACACCTAAGGATCTCAAAGGCAAGAGGGAAATAATGCAGCAGGATGGTATAAAAGGTACTCCTGAATTGCATGGAAAGCTGGATAAAGAAAAGGAAGCAGGGAATGACAATATGCCTGTCTCTTAGTCATAGGATTTTACTTTGGAGGGGTTAGCTCAGGTCAATGATGGGGGTGCTATGGTGGTGAACACCCTTTACCTGGTAAATCTGTCATTATTATTGGGGACAGATTTAAGGGGTTTTGATACCTGGGGACTCCTATTAGGGTAAGAGAGAGCATGTGTTAGTTTTGCATCTAATGGACATAAGGAATAGGATTGGCAGCATATTAATAGGGAAAAGGAAGATTGTATGAGTGTTACAACTGGGGTCCAATGACATAACCCAGGATAAACCTGCTATTAAAGTTCTTCAGGTAATTATTGATATAGCTAAGAAGGTTAGGAGATTCAGACCTAAGTCTAGAGTAATGGTGTGGATAAAGGAAGACTAACTACAGCTAAGACATAATGGATCACTGGCAAAACTAGTGATAACGATAAATGACCAATGGCAAACGATAAATGATATATGGCAAATTATAAATTGCAAAACTACTTGATTATAGGACTTATCTATCAGATCTATAGTGCAGGTTTTCTATGGATTAATTTCTAATTCTAATATTATACACTGCAAGCAGCCTTATTGGCCAATATGAAAGTGGAGAGGCTAACTCTCATTCCTACTTATGATAACATAATACTCCTAAAAACCTAAGCTATAATTCAAGAGCCTCCCCTAATACAATACCACCTATTGTTGGATTTCCTTGGATGAAGCTTTCCACCCTATCCCTACCAAGGCTATTCCATTCTTGAATGACTCTTGGCAAAAATGACCAGTAGTATGAGTCTGTCTGTGCCCTAACCTCTTTCAATTTATATTGATGATCATTTCTGCCTTTATACTCAGCTAGGCACACCCTTCCAGCCAATGGTCGATTACATCCTAGCAGCAGCAGTCTTATAAAAAGGCTAATGCTGTGAGATATATGCCTCTGCCTTAATGTATCCCACCCTAGTTCCTTAATCATGGCAGATACACTCTCCGTGTGAGAAAACCTGTTAATTACAATTCTTGCAGCCCTCCTTTGGATCCTTTCAACCTCCCAAGGTAAGTCCTGCCTGAAGGGGAACCAAATTGGACTGCCATACTCCAAAATCGGGCATACTATAGAAATATATGCTGTTTCCTTTACCTCTTTTGTGCTATCTCTAAGGACCCTATAAATCAGATGAAGGAATTGACCAGCCCTCCCAATCACTTTACCAACGTGATCCTTCCAATTACCCTCACTATTTAAGACAATACCCAGATGATTATGGGTTACAACCCTATCAACCCTAACTCCACCTACATGATAATCAAAATTAAGTTGCTTTCTACATCTGGATTTTGTTAAGATCCTACACTTCCTCAGGTTTAATGGCAAATCCCATTTTACACACCAATTGTAATTCCAATCTAGATCCTGTTGCAATTGCACAAAGGATGATAACCCATCATCTTATACCCAAGCAGCCCATGTGTCATCTGTAAATAGTTCAAGGAAGGAATCAATATCAAGCCCCATGTCGGTTACATAGAGCATGTACTACAAAGGACCCAATACTCTTCCCTGAGAGACCCCTGACATGACTGGTTTCCACTGAGATGCAAAACCCTTGAAAATGACTCTCTTTTTTCTATCAAGAATATAGGACCTTCCCCATTGAACAACATTTCTATGTATTCCTAAGTAGGACATTTTAGAGACCAGCTTATCATGGGGCACCATGACAAAGGCCTGTTCAAAGTCCAAGAATACAATATCAACCTGCTTTCTGCTATCTAAAGCGTTTTGAACATGATTCATCAAGCAAGCCATTTGGGTGTCACATGACCTGCTTTTCCTAAACCAATGTTGGTTATTTCTAAGGATGCCCTACCTTCCCAGATATCCCGTTATAGATGAGAATAAGATGTGCTCAAATATCTTTGATACAGCACTTGATGATGAAACTGGTCAATAGCACTTAGGGTCTGCCATGTCCCCAGACTTGAAATGGGCACCACATTTGCCAGTTTCCATGATGCTGGAAGAATGCTTGAGGCTAATGAATTAAAAATTTCTACCAAGTAACAACTAATAATCCCAGAAAGCTGTTGCAGAATAAATGGTGAAACACCATCAGGGCCCATGGCCTTATATACTGGTAATTTACTAAGTAGCTGCTCAATTCCTGCCCTAGTGATAATAACCTCCTCCATTCCTCCTGGAAAATGCCTAACAAATTCTTGCTGGGAGTTGTTTCTACTGGTTGCAAAGCATTTTGCAAATGTATTATTAAAAACGTTGGCAATCATGAGACTATCCTTGACTAAATTTCCTGATCCATCCTTAACCACTATATCCCTATCTCCCAACTTCCTACACCTCTTTATATATCCCCAGAATGCCTTTTGATTTTTCCTAAGCCTATCTCCCAAAATGTTCTCATGAAAGTTCTTGTAAGCTTCCTTCACATACCATTTAACCATCTTGTGTGCTTCCTTATAGTCCACCTCACTATTGACGTCCCTCCCTCTCCTAAGTGAATTCTTAGCCTTTTGCTGGTTTTGCAAAGCTACCTTCATCTCTTTAGTATACTATTCTGGAACAGAGTTTTTCCTTATAATCTTGGTAGGAACAGCTAGTTGTGTACCCTCTTCTAATAGGGCTAGGAATCAATTCTAAGATTTCTCAATGCCACAGGAATTAGCAATAGTGTAAAAATCATTTAATTCACATTTCAGAAAAGACTTGAAATACTCATAATTAGCCTTATTATATTGGTATGCCACCCTCCTTCCTGCCACCCGTCTAGGTAACCTTTTCAATATCTCCAACTTATCCACTGCCAGATCACTAATTCCTTCAATACACTCTACATTATTTATAAAGTTGGGCACGTTTGTGAATACTAAATCTAAAATTCCCCCTTTCTCGTGTGTAGGCAGGGTCACCAGTTGTTCCAATCCATTACAGTACATTTGATCAAAAAACAGATTTTGAGCCCCTGATAAACTTGAATTTGTATTGGGCTGCATACTACCCCAATCCAACCCTCGTAAATTGAAGTCCCCACCAAGAATTATCATTAGGACCTTTTTTCTTTGATGCAGAAGCTTGAGAGATTGTGATAGTCTGATCAGTAATTGTCTACTATACATGATGAAATGGCAAATTTTTGCCAGAACGTAGGGAATGTGGTACTCCAATCATATGCAAAACGGCATGGCTGCAGCATTAATGGAAATTGAGATACAGCATAACGAATAATGGAAATTTTACATTGAAAACAATGGGAATACACTTTGTGCGATTTTTTCTCTGCTCTACAACACAGAAATGTCAATTTTTGTGAGAATGTCGGTAATGAGGTACTCCAATCATGTATAAAGCAGAGTAGCTGAACTTCAAAAGAAATTGAGATAGAGCAAAATGACATACGGGGATTTTTCATTAAAATCAATGAAAAAACATGCTTTGTCCTATATTTTCCTTCCTATACATAATAAAACCACAGATTTAAGACGGAATGTAGGGAATGTAGTTCTCTAATCACGTGTAAAATGGCATGCCAGTAGCTTTAAACGAAATTGAGAAATAGGAAAGAAAGAAAAATGAAGTTTTTACATTAAAATCAATGGGAAAACACACTTTGTGCAATATTTTCTCTCCTTTAAAACATAGAACTGTAAATTTTTGCAAGAATGTAGGGAAGGTACTCCAATTATTTGAAAAGTGGCATGGCTGTAGTTTTAATACAAATTGATATATAGCAAAAAGAAATATTAAGCTTTTTCATTTAAATCCATGGGAAAATGCACGTTGTGCATTTTGTCTTCTATACATGGTGCAACTGCAAATATTTGCAAGAATGTAGGGAATGTGTTGCTCTAATCATGCATAATACAGCATGGTTGTAGCTTTATGAAATTGAGATTTAACAATAAAAAATACAAAGTTTTTCCATTGAAATCATTAGGAAAACACACTTTGTGTGATATTTTCTTTTCTATACATACTAGAATCATAACTTTTATCCAGAATAGAGGGAATGTGGTATTCCAATCATGTGCCAAATGGAATGGCTGTTGCTTTAATAGAATTAATATATAGAAATAAGAAAAATAAAGATTTTTCATTGAAATTAATGATAAATCAAGGTTTTTTTTATATTTTCTCTCCTATACAACATAGTACTGTAACGCTTTGCAAGAATTTATGGAATAAGGTACTCCAATCATGTGCAAAACGGCATGGCTGTAGCTTTAATAGAAATTGAGATATAGCAAAAAGAAAACCGGCTTTTTTACATTGATATCAATGAGAAAGCACACTTAGTGCAATATTTTCTCTTCTACACATCATAGAACTGTACATTTTTGCCATATTGTAGGTAAACAGCTACTCCAATCATGAGCAAAACGGCATAGCTGTAGCTTTAATAGAAATTGAGATATGGTAAAAGGAAAATTGAAGATTTTTCATTGAAATCAATAGGAAAACACACTTTGTGTGAAATTTTCTCTCCTGTAGAACCTAGAACTGCAAATTTTTGTAAGTATGTAGGGAATGAGGTACTCAAATCATATGCAAAACGGCATGGCAGAAACATTAATAGAAATTAAGATATAGCAAAAGGAAATATGAAGTATTTCCATTGAAGTCAATAACAAAAAAACACTTTAAGCATTTTGTCACCTATACAGGATAGAAATGCAAATTTTAGCCAGAATGTAGGAAATGTGGCACGACACTCATGTGCAAAATGGCATGGCTGGAGTTTTAATAGAAATTGAGATTTAGTGGAAAGAGAAATGTTGTTTATTCATTGATATCAATGGAAAAACACACTTTGTGTGATACTTTCTCTCCTATAGAAAATAGAGCTGCTAATCTTTATGACAATGTAGGGAATGAGGTACTCCAATAAAGAGCAAAGCAGCATAGCTGTGGCTTTAAAAAATTGAGATATAGCAATAAGAAATATGAAGTTTTTCTATTGAAATAAAAATAAAAACACAACTTGTGCAATATTTTCTTTCCTATACATAATAGAACCACAGATTTTTGGATAGTATGTAGGGAAAAACGACTCTAATCATATGCAAAACTGCATGGCTGTAGGTTTA
>JAAFCE010009127.1:17821520-17838636 GCA_013389805.1 Trigoniulus corallinus | reverse complement strand
GTCCCAGAATGCCTTTAAAATATTTGGGGGCAAAATGTCTGGTCCATTAGCAAATTAGCATTTAAGTTTATTAATGGATAAAATAACCTCTGATGATGTGATTCTGCTTATTGTGAATGCATCCCCATAATTTGGTAGAATGAAAGGGTATGTCCCTGTATCTAATACAGGAGTAGAGGCCTATGATGTAGTACCTCTTACCTATTTCTATTTGATCAGTAATGAGGTTATTGTTGTCTACCAAGGATATGCTAGATGAATTTCCATTCACAAAGCGTTTATATTGCTGCCAACATGTCTGAAGTGACCTATGCTGTGCCAAGAGATTTTGGAGATATTTTTAATGGTGCTGTGCTAGTAGCTGTTTAACCCTATTGCAGATGACTGAAAATATTTTCAAATAAGCACTAGTTGGGTGGCGTTTCTTTATTCTAAAGGCTCTTTTTTTAGCTTTATTTGGTGTATCACTTCTGAGCTAAACCAGACTAAATACTGGTGTAAACGCCTACTGGCATTCTTAGCTGGTTTGGAGTTCTTCATGGCTCTATGAATTACAGTATAAAACAATTAATTGCACTTGATGGATTAGAAGAATCAAAAAGTGTCGTCCAATTTATAGAATACAAATAATTATATATTTTTATATAGTCCCCTTTGTCCCAAGCATACCTAGTATTTTCCATTGGGGGCAAGTGAGAGGAATGAAACTGAATATCTCAGGGTAGTGTAATGCGAAGTGCTGGATGATACCCATCTAGCTTTGACAATGAATATGCTAATGTGATTGTACAGGAACAATCTAAAAAGCTTAAATCTAGGAGTCTCTCTTTTGAATTCAGATTATAATTTTGTTGACTGAGATTTAAATAAGTAACACGGGCCATTACAGATATGGCCTAGCGGCATGATCTCAGCCTAAGGAGTAAGGAATGGGAGTCAACCAGTCTATACCTGGTACATTAAAATCGCCAGTCAATACCACTAAGGCATCATCTACCAATTTAGAGGATAGACTATGGAGATGTGATGTATAAACTGTTGATGGCAGTACTGAGGAAAAATAGCAATCAATCAAGGTTATTGCGTTTGCTTCCTTTGCCTTCCTTTTCTCTCTTATGAAAAATAGAACTGTAAATTTTTGTGAAAAGGAAGGGAATGAGGTACTCCAATCATATGCATAATGGCATTCCTGTAGCTTAATGAAAATTGAGATATAGCAATAAGAAAAATGGAGTTTTTTCATTGTAATCAATAAGAAAACACACTTTGTGTGATATTTTCTCTCCTATACAACATAGAACTGTAAATTTTTGTGGGAATGTGGGGATTGACTTACTCCAATCATGTACAAAAGGCATGGCTGTGGCTTTAATAGAAATTGAAGTACAGAAAAAAGAAAAATTATGTTTTTATATTGAAATTAATGGGAAAACACACGTTGTGCGATATTTTCTTTCCTATACATAATAAGAGCATAACTATTATCCAGAATATTGTAAATGTGATACTCCAATCATGTGCAAAAGAGCATGGCAGTAGCTTTAAGAGAAATTGAGATATATCAAAAAGAAAAACGGAGTTTTTACATTGAAATCATTGGGAAAACACGCTGAGAGATATTCTCTCTCATATACAACGTAGAACTGTATATGTTTGTGAGAATGTAGGGAATGAGGTACTCCAATCACTTTCAAAATGGCACGGCGCTAGCTTTATAGAAATTGAGATATAGCAAAAACAAAAACGGAGTTTTTACATTTAAATCAATAAGAAAATACACTTTGTGCGATATATTATCTCTCCTATACAACATAGAACTGTAAATTTTTGGAAAATATAGGGAATGAGGTACTCCAATCATTTGCAAAACGGCATGACTGTAGCTTTAATAAAAATTGAGATATTGCAAAAAATAGTTTTTACAATGAAATCAATGAAAAACACACTTTCAGTGATACATATATTCCTATACATAATAGAGCAATAACATTTATCCAGAATGTTTGGAATGGGGTACTCCAATCATGGGAAAAACGGCATGGCCTTAGTTTTAAAAGAAATTCAGATATAGCAAAAAGAAAAATGAAGATTTCACATTGAAATAAACGGAAAAATGCACTTTGTGTAATATTCTCTTTCCTATACATAATAGAAGCATAACTTTCATTTAGATTGTTGCGAATGTGATACTCCAATTATCTGCAAAACGGCATGGCTGTAGCTGTAATAGAAATTGAGATATAGCAACAAGAAAAATGGAGTTTTTACATTGAAATCAATTGAAAAACACACTTTATGCAATATTTTCTTTAATGAACATAGTATAATCATAACCTTTATCCAGAATGTTGGAAATGTGGTACTCCAATCATGTGCAAAATGGCATGGCTATAGCTCTATACTAGAAATTGAGATAGAGCAAAATGAACAAAGGAGTTTTTACATTTAAATAAAAGAAGAAAACACAGTTTGTGCCATATTTTCTCTTCTATACAACATAAAACTGTAAGTTTTTATAAGAATGTAGGTAATGAGGTACTCCAAACATGTGATAAACGGCATGGCTGTACTTTAAATAGAAATTGAGATATAACAAAAAAAATAGAGTTTTAACATTGAAATTAAATAGGAAACCTACTGTGCGATAATTTCTTTCCTATGCATAATAGAATCATAACTTTTATCCAGAATGTTGGGAATGCAGTACGGCATGCAAAACGGTAAACGGCATCGCTGTATCTTTAATGGAAATTGAGATGTAGAAAAAAGAAAAGTATTTTTTACGTTGAAATTAATGGGAAAACACTTTGTGCAATACTTTCTCTCCTTAACAACATAGAACTTTAAATTTTCGCAAGAATGTAGGGAATGAGGTACTCCAATTATTTGCAAAACAACATTGCTATAGCTTTAATAGAAATTGAAATATGGAAAAAAGAAAAAAATTGTTTTTACATTGAAATCAATGGGAAAAAACTGTTTATGCATTTTTTCTCTTCTATACAGCATAGAACTGTCAATTTTTGTGAATATTTAGGGAATGAGGTACAGCAGTCGTGTTCAAAACTGCATAACTGTAGTTTTAATAGAAATTTAGATGGAGCAAAAAGAAAAATGGAGTTTCTACTTAGAAATGAATATGAAAATACATTTTGAGCTATATTTTCTCTCAGATAAATAACGGAATCATAAATTTATCTAGAATGTTAAAAATAGGGTACTCCAATGATGTGGGGAGCAGTGAGTTGCATTGGACACACCAGTTCTTGTCTTATCACTGAAGTTAAGACATGCAAGCAAGTTAGTACTGAGAAGGGCGGTCACTTGGGAAAACTGGGTACTGCTAAAACCCAATAATTGTCGCATTGGGGCAGTGTCTTTGCAGTATATGCATTAGGACTATACATTGGACGGGTCTCAAAAGACCTCATACTCAAATGACCTTAAACTCAAACAAACAAACAAAAGATCCAATCATTTTCAAAATGGCATGGCTGTAGCTTTATTAGAAATTGAGATATATCAAAAAGAAAAAGGGTTTTTACATTAAAATCAATAGGAAAACATACTGTTTCTGTTATTTCCTCCCCTATAAAACATAGAACAGTATTTTTTGTGAGAATGTAGGGAATGAGGAGCTCCTATCATGTGCAAAATAGCGTGGCTGTGGCTTTAATAGAAATTGAGATATAGTAAAAAAAATAAAGTTTCAACATTGAAATCAGTGGGAAACAACACGTTGTGTGACATTTTCTTTCCTACACAGCATTGAAAATTAAATTTAATGGAGAATGTAGGGAATGAGGTACTCCAATCATGGGCTATTGAAATAAATGGGAAAACACACTTTCTGTGATATTTTCTGTCCTATACATACCAGAAACATATATTTAGGATATGTGGTAATCAAATCATGTGCAAAACGGCAAAGCTGTTGCTTTAATAGATATAGTGAAAAGAAAAATGATGTTTCTCCTTTGAAATAAATTGGGAACACCCACTTTGTGCATTTTGTCTCCTATACATGATAGGACTGCAAGTTTTGGCCAGTATGTAGAAAATGAGGTACTCCAATCATGTTCAAAATGGCATGGCTGCAGCTATAATAGAAATTGAGATATTGCAAAAAGAAAAATGGCGTTTTTACATTGAAATCAATTAGAAAACACACTTTGTGTGATTTTTTTCACTCTTATACAACATAGAACTTTAAATTTTTTTTATGATGTAGGGAATGAGGTTCTGTAAGTAGGTGCCAAGCGGCATGGCTGTAGCTTTAAAGGAAGTTGAGATATAGTGAAAAGAAAAACGGAGTTTTTCCATTGAAATCAATGGGAAAACACACTCTCTGCGATATTTTCTCTCCTACACAACATAGAACTGTAAATTTTTGTGAGAATATAGGAAATGAGGTACTCCAATCATGTGCAACACGGCATGGCTGTAGCTTTAATAGAAATTGAAATATATCAAAAAGAAAAATCAAGTTTTACATTGAAAATAATGGGAAAACATAGTTTGTGTGAAATTTTTTCTTCTATACAACATAGAGCTGTAAATTTTTTCTGGGATGTAGGGAATGAGATACTCCTATCATGTGCAAAACGGTATGGCTGTAGCTTTAATGCAAATTGAGATATAGTAAAAAATGGATTTTCTACATTGAAATCAATGGGAAAAATACACATTGTGCGATATTTTTATTATTATAGATAAAGGAATGATTACTTTTATCCGGAATGTTGGGAATGTGGTACTCCAATCATGTGCAAAACGGCAAAGCTGTAGTTTCAATAGAAATTGAGGTATAGAAAAATCGAGTTTTTACATTAAAATCAATTAGAAAACAAACTTTTTGCGATATTTTCTCTCCTATAGAACACAGAACTGTTAATTTATGTGAGAATGTAGGGATTGAGGTGCTCCAATCATGTGCAATACGTCATGGCTGTACCTTAAATAGAAATTGATATATAGCAAAAAGAAAAGTGGTTTTTATGTTGAAATCAATAGGAAAACACTTTGTGCAATATTTTTTCTCCTTTAAAACATAGAACTGCACATTTTTCCAAGAATGTAGGGAATGAGGTATATAATATATCTTAAGGCTCTCTGCTTAAGAGTATTTCGTTTATTTCTGAGTTCAAATGGAAGGCGTGTGTTTTCTTCCAGAACAATTTAAGACTGACTTTATTTTTTTTATATCTAACATTTTTTAAACAAATTACAACAGAAGAAAAATAAATAAATCAAAGATTGCAAATAAAGCAAAAGATTCCAAAACGGCAAATAAAAGAAAACCCTTACAATTCAAATCAGTGTTAACCAATTCTAGGACCCTAACAAATTCAAAGATTGCAAAATTAAAGATGGTCATAACCTTTCCCCTTTCAAGGTCCATAGCAACTGCATTGTTCAAGACCCCTTTCACTCAATGAAGAGGAAATAATCTGAATCTAAAAAACACCATTGTGGTTATTCATAAAGGCCACAATTTTGCCCCTTCCAAGAATTGAAGGGTTCTATTGTCTAACGGTTAAAACAATCTTTCTCTGACTCAATGTCACATCCTCCACCTCTGATGATCAATTCATCAACAATGTCTATCAACTAATCATCCACTGCACATTCTAAAGAATAGAGCAATTGGATCAGACACTTCATCATTCTACCCCCTGGCATCATCACAAGTCAAGACCGGACCTTGCCATCTCTCCCCTTGAAGGCCTCACTGATTTGGCCCAACTTCAACATTTGCCTTGGAAACTTGTCTTCTGGCACTAACACCACATCCCCCACCTTCAATTTTGACGACTTCACCTTTGATGAACAGTGGGTACTCAGTAGGTACTAATGATGCCATCTTTTCCAAAAGGAATTGAACACTCTTTGTCTGTGGAGATACAATTTGTGAAGACCTGAGCCTTCCCTACAACTTCAATGAATGGTTGAATGTGGCAAACTAGCTAATCTGTCTCCTATGATAAAGTGAGCTGGTGTCAAGGGCTCTGGCTCCAAAGGATCAATATAAACAAATGTTAGTGGCCAGGAATTCATCATAGCTTCGATTTCAACTAACAGGGTTATCATTTCCTGATATCCTAATAGACTCCTTCCTATCACCTTTCTCAAAAATGCCTTCATAGTCCCCACTAATTTTTCCCACCAGCCACCCCACCAGGGTCCCATTTCCACAATGTGCCTTCACTCTCTCCTATGTTTTGAAAAGAGACTCAAAACATCTTGATGATTCATGTTTCTGAATAAACCATCTAACTCCTCAGCTGTACCTTTGAAGTTCAGGGCATTGTCTGAATAAATGACTTTGCAGATTCCTCTTCTCCCTATGAATCGCCTAAATCCCATCATGAAACAAGCCATGGCAGATTCTGAAATAAGCTCAAGATGCACTGCCTGAATGGTTGCCCAAGTGAACAGAGCAATATAGGCCTTTACAGATCCTTCATCCCCCTTTAGGTATATGGGGCCTGCATAATCAACATCTGTAATGAAGAATAGTGGTGCACTTGATATTCTCTCCACAGGAAAGGGAGCCATTGGGTCTGATGCTGCCTTACCCTGCATTTTCTTACAGCCATGACATGAACCCACCACTCTTTGTACTACTTGCCTACCTCTTATGATCCAAAATCGTTGCCTAATGTGGGTCAAAACCCCAGCCACACCTGTGTGTATCATTTGCACATGCACTTGGCTTGTCAATAGCTCACAGTACTTAAGCTTTCCAGGTAGAATTATATGATGCTTCACCTCTTCTTCTAGGTTACTGAATTGCAAACGTCCATTAACTCTGATTAGGCCATCACCACTCAAGTATGAGTTTTACTTCCATATGGGTACTCTGTCTTGACTCTCTTGCCTAACATTGCTTATTTCCATTGAAAAGTATTCCCCTTGTACAAGCTTGATCAAAGCATTGTCTGCTTTCACCAGCTCTGAAGCCTTAAGTTCTCCTTCCTTCCTGGGTGAGATTCTAAAATTTTAGATGATCATCAACACCCAGGCCTATATCCTAACAATTTTCTCTAATGAGGAGTGCACATTCCAATTGACTAGAGGTTCTATCACACTCTACCCCTTCATTATTACTGTCACACTCTCCTCCTCCATATCTCTGCCCACTGCTTCATTTGAGGCTGGCCACATTTCCTCCTGTTTCCCCAGCCAAGAGGGACCCCACAACCATGATGATGCCAATAAGGAATGCACACTTACCCCTCTTGATGGTAGATCAGCTGGATTTTCATCACCTGGGCAATGCTTTCAATTGGCAGGGATTGTAAGTGCCTGAATTTCAGCAACTCTATTGCTCACAAATTGTTTCCACTTACTGCTGTCACTCTTGATCCAGGACAACACTATCTAGGCATTGCTCCACAGAGTCACTTTGGATGTGATGGCTGCCATGACTGTCATGACCAGCTTTCCCAATTGAGCACCCATTAATGCTGCAATCAATTCTAACCTAGGCAAGGTCATCTTTTTCAAGGGGGCCACTCTAGCTTTGCTCATGACAAAGGACACTGACAAATTTCCATCTTTATAAACTGTTCTTAGGTAAGCCACTGCTGTGTATGCCTTACAGCTGGCATCACAAAAGATATGAACTTCACTAGACTTAACTTGGGATCCTCCCTTGAAGTAGCACCTTGCCATCCTGACGTTTGCTATGTCTAGCAGCTCAGCACACCACTGTTGCCATGTATCCAAAAGCCCATCTGGTAGAGACTGATCCCATCCCATCACTGGCTTCCAAATTTCTTGCATTATTACCTTGGCTCGAATAGCAAATGGACTCAATATCCCCAGTGGATCAAAGACCATCGACATTGGGCTTAATACATTTCTCTTTGCACTATTTAAGCCTTCTGACCTTGATACCCCACTCCTAAAGTCCAACATTAGTATATCATTGTTCTGATCCCACACCAACCCCAGAGTCTTGCTACCACTTGCATTCACCCTATATCCTAAATGCAGGTTTGTCATGGCAACAATTCACTCTTCCTGATTTATTCTGAAACTATTTAAGTCCCATTTTGTCATTACCATTCCAGCTTCCTTCAAAATATGTTAAATTTTACTCTTGAGGTACCTCACCTGTTTTACATCACACACCCTTGTCATGAGGTCATTGACATGCATGTCTTCCATCAATGCTCTTGCAGCCTCTGGATAAACATCTGCAAACTTTTCTGCATGGTGATTGATGATGGCAGACAAGAGGAAGCTGCTGGAAGTCACACTGAATGTTACTCTCTTCATCCTAAAGACCTTGTAAACATACCCTTTAAGTGGTTTAGTAAGAGCCCCAATCCATAAGAAATGCACTGAATCCCAGTCTGTCCTTTTAAGGGCAATTTGGTTATAAGCCTTTTCTGCATCTCCCACCAAGGCAACCAAGTCTAATCAGAACTTTATGGTCAACACCAACAGGTTATGAGTCATGTTGGCACCTGATTATAAGCAATCATTTAATAATATGCATCCCCTTTTGTGGGAAGATGCATCAAAAACCACCTTGACTTTATTTAAGACATGATACAATCTTACAACTGCTTAATGTGGCATGTAGTAATGAGGCCCTTGGGGAGTGGCCTCCCAACTTATTTCTTCAGCAAACTGTATTCTGACATAATCCATTATTACCTTATCATATGCAGCCAATTCCTCCCTATCCTTAGAGAGTTGGCTTAACAGCCTGGAAAGATGCATCTTCACAATTCCTAAATTGTCATGTAGCTGCTTTCTGTTGTTCTCCTTCCATGGGGGACCTACATGATAACACCCATCCTTGCACTCTATTGATGAAGAGAAGGATTTGTAAACTTCATTGTCCTTTATCTCTTCAGATTCATCTTGGCAAATACCTAAATATTCCACCTCCCAAAATGATTTCATTTGTGAGTAAAGATCAGTATGATCTGACTCTGCATGAACATTCAACACAATAATGGCATTACATAGCAGATCACCTGATCCTGGGGCCTGACCCAACAATGTCCATCCAAACAAAGTGTTGCATACAATAAAATTTTCATCCGCTCTCCAAAATTCACCTGTGAGGACATTTCCATAATAGTCACCACCAATCAACATATCTATCTTGACTCTCATTTCCCCTCAAATTTGGGTCCACAAGATCAGCTAGAATTATGTTTCCTTTGCTACATGCATCCAAGATGTCCTTTCCTGGAAAAGAGACTATGAGTGCACAAATATTATCAATCACAAGGGATTCTAAATTCACCCATGCATCATCAAATCGACTAAAACAACAAATAGCAACTCTATTGAAAACATTTCTTTTTACTCCATCCCCCAAAGGCGGAGATGTTCATTTTCTCCACCCCAAGGGGACACAATCCCATGTTTTTGTTCAAAGATGCCATGACAAATGTTCGTTGGGTACCACTATCCAGCAAGCACCTGATAGGAATAGTGGCTCTACTAGTTTTCACATTCACCACAATTGTTTCCAAAAGTGTAATATGACCTTGTTGAAACTGGTGGTCATCTGCAATGCCTGATCTCTTGAAGGATCCTTGCACTTTGAACACTTTATGTTGCTCCTCCTGCATGTCCTTACAGTGTGGCTTATTCTAAAGCACTTGAAACATCTTCCTTGTTGTTTAATCTTAATTCTCTTTTCTGCCACACTGATGTCTTTGTCACAACCCTCTGCCCAGTGACTTCCTTCTTCAAAGAACACACAATATGGCTGACTCTTCTGTACTCCTGAGAATAAGGCTGCAGCTGAGGGTAGTTGCCCAAATGGCTTCTTGAAGGCGTTTTTGCCTTATTCTGTTTAAGTTCAGTTTCCACTTCACCCTTTCTGAACTGCTTGCACTTTTCTCTGCTCTATATTTCCCTTTTTAAAAACTCATAAGAGTATCTAAGCTAGGCACTTCATAGTCCCTGTTGTACAGGAGCATAAGCTCTTCTGGCAAAGCACCATGCACAATTGAGAACAATGCATCACTGTGCACTAAATCTTCTGTCCCTAGATTTTTAATGACTGAAGATTTACATAAATTTCATCAAAGGTATTTCGTAGGGCTCCTATCTCATTAATGCTTCTCACAGGCTTAAGCTTTAAAAGTTTTTGAATTTGGGCATTAACTACAAATTCCTTCCTTCCAAGTCGTCGGTTTAAAATGGTTACAGCAGATGCATAGTTGGCGTCAGTTAGTGCAAACCCCTTTACACTAGCTAGGGCAGTCCCTGACAGTAGAGACTATAGGTAACTGACTTTGTCCACTTAACTTAATGTTGGGTTTTTGTGGACAGCAGACTGGAACTGGTCCCAAAAGTAAGTCTACTCACATATGTCCCCTGCAAACTTTTTCAGTTCTATCTTTGGGAAATTGACATTACTGATCGCCCTCTTTACTGTATCTATGGTGACACACTGCTCAGAGCGCCAGAAAGAATTTCTAGAGTCACTTAGATACCGTTGGCCCTAGACTTCTGTCATGCAGATCAATTCCAGGTAATGTTGGACATTCATAACGCCTTCAATATCGCTTTCAGTCACATATTCCTCATAGATGCAGTCCAATACCTTAAATATGTTCTGCTTCATGGACAGCGTCTTCAGTTTGCAGTCTATGATATTCACTTTATCACTCACAAACAGTTCTGTTTCACTTCCTATTTCTTCTTCAATTTCATGGCAAACCTTGGTTACTGAAGATCAGAACAATGTCTGCGTTTCAGCACAAGTATATAAAATATCTTAAAGCTCTCTGCTTCACATTATTTCGTTTATTTCTGAGTTCAAATGAAAGGCTTAGGAAGAACAACGTGTGTTTTCTTCCAGAACAATTTCTGACTGACTTTATTTTTTTTTACATATAACATCTTTAAACAAATTACAACAAAGGAGAAACACACCAATCAAAGATTGCAAATAAAACAAAAAATTTGAATATGGCAAATAAAAGAAAACCCTTACAATTAACATCGCTCTTAACCAATTCTATGACCCTTACTAATTCAAAGATTGGAATATTAAAGAAGGTCATACCTTATCCCCTTTCAAGGTCCATAATATGTGCATTGTTCAAGACCTCTTTCACTCAATGAAGAGGAATAGGTCTGAATCTCAAAAACACTATTGTGGTAATTCATCAATGCTACAATTTTACACCTTCCAAGAATCGAAGAGTTCTTTTGTCTAAATAACTTTATTTCTAAGGGTCAAAACATTCGTTCTGTGACTAAATATCACAAGATACTGCAATATGGTGTAAATCGTCATGGCTGTACCTTTAATAGAAACTGAGATATAGGAAAAACAAAAATGGTTTTTACATTGAAATCAATGGAAAAACACACTTTGTATGATATTTTCTCTCCTATACAACATAGAAGTGGAAATTTTTGTGAGAATGTAGGGAATGAGGTACTGCTATCATGCGCAAAAGGGCTTGGCTGTAGCTTTAATAGAAATTGAGATATAGTAAAAAGAAAAAAAGTTTTTACATTGAAATCAATGGGAAAATACAATTTCTGCAACATTTTTATTTTTATACATAATAGAATTATAATTTTTCTCTAGAATGTTGGGAATGTGGTACTTCAATCATGTTCAAAACGGCATAACTGAAGCATTAAAATTAATTGAGATTTTGAAAAACGAAAATTAGAGTTTTTACAATGAAATCAATAGGAAAACACACTTTGTCCTATATTTTCTTTCCCATACAACATAGAACTGAAAATTTTTACAAGAATGTAGGGAATGAGGTACTCCAATCATGTGCAGAACTGTTTGGCTGTAGCTTTAATAGAATTAAAGATATAGCAAAAAGAAAAATGAAATTTTTTCATTGAAATAAATTGGAAAACACAATTTCTGCAAAACATTCACTTCTATACAACATAGAAATGTAAATTTTTGCTAAAATGTAGGGAATGAGGTACTCCAATTATGTGCAAAACGGCATGCCTGTAGCTTTATTAGAAATCAAGATATAGCAAAAGGAACAATAGCGTTTATTAATTAAAATCAATGGAAAAGCACAATTGGTGCAATATTTTCTCTTCTACACAACATTAAACTGTAAAGTTTTGCCACTATGTCAGGAATGAGGTACTCCAATAATATGCAAAACCACATAGTCTTAGCTTTAATAGAATATTAGATTTAGCAAAAAGCAAAATGAAGTTTTTACATTTAAATCAATAGGAAAAAAAAACACTTTGTGCGATATTTTCTCTCCTAAACAATACAGAAGTGTAAATTTTTACAAGAATGTTGGGATTGAGGTACTCCAGTCATGTGAAAAACTGCATGGCTTTTGCTCTAATATAAATTGAGATATAGCAAATAGAATAATGGAGTTTTGACATTAAAAATAAATGGAAAAACACAATCGGAGCAATATTTTATCTCCTATACAACGTAGAACAGTAAATTTTTGTGAAAATTTAGGGAATGAAGTACTCCAATAATGTGCAAAGCAGGATAGCTGTAGATTTAAAAGATATTGAGGAAAACACACTTGGTGTTATATTTTCTCTCCTATACCACATAGAACTGTGCATTTTTTTGTGAATGTAGGGAATGAGGTACTCCAATCATATAGAAAGCGGCATAGCTGTAGCTTTAATGGAAATTGAGATAAAGCAAAATGAAAAATGCAGTTTTTACTTTGAAATCAATGGGAAAACACACCTTGTTCAATATTTTCTTTCTTATACTTAATAAAATCATAACTTTTATTCAGAATTTTGCGAATGTTGTACTCCAATAAAGCACAAAACGGCATGGCTGTAGCTTTAATAGAAATTGAGATATAGAAAAAATAAAAATAGGGTTTTATACTTTGAAATCAAAAGGAAAACACGCTGTACGATATTCTTCCTCCTATACAACATAGAACTCTAAATTTTTGTGAGAATGTAGGGAATGAGTTACTCCAAACATGTGCAAAACGGCATAGCAGTAGCTTAAATATAAATTGAGATATAGCAAAAAGAAATATGCAGTTTTTCCATTGAAATAAATTATAAAACACACTTTGTGGAATATTTTTAATCCTATATATATTATAACCACAAATTATGGACAGAGTGTAGGGAATGTGGTACTGGAATCATGGGCAAAACGGCCTAGGTGTAGCTTTAATAAAAATTGAGATATTGCAAAATGAACAATGCAGATTTTATATTGAAATCAATAGGAAAACACAGTTTGTGCAAAATTTTCTCTCCTATACAAAATAAAACTGTAAATTTTTGAAAGAATGTAGGAAATGAAGTACTCCAATCATGTGCAAAACAGCATGGCTGTAGCTTTAATAGAAATTGAGATACTTTAGTATGGTAAAAAACGTCATGGCTGTAGATTTATTTGAAATTCAGATATAACAAAAAGAAACATGGTATTTAATTTGAAGTGAATAGGAAAACACACTTTGTGCAATATTTTCTCTCCCATACAACATAAAACCATAAATTTCTTTGAGATTGTTAAAAATGAGGTACTCATGTCATGTGCAAAACGGCATGGCTGTAGCTTTAATAGAAATTGAGATATAGTAAAAAGAAAAATTGAGTTCTTGCATTGAAATCAATAGAAAAAAGCACTTTGTATGATATTTGCTCTCCTATACAACATAGAACTGTAAATTTTTAAAGAATGTAGGGAATGAGATACTTTAATCATGTGGAAAACGGCATGGCTATAGGTTTAATTGAAGTTGAGATATAGCCAAAAGAAATATGGTTTTTAAATTGAAATCATTGGGAAAGCACTTTATGCAATATTTTCTCTCCTATACAATTAATAATGGTAAATTTTTGAGAGAAAATTAGGGAATCAGGTGCTGCAATCATGTCCATTGCAGCATGGCTGTAGCTTTAATAGAAATTGAGATAGAGCAAAAAGAAAAATGGTTTTTTTATTGAAATTAATGGGAAAACACACTTTGCGCAATATTTCCTCTCCTATTCAACATGGAACTGTAAATTTTTTTGAGAATGTATCGAATAAGGCACTCCAGTTATGTGCAAAATGGCATGGCTGTAGCTTTAATAAAAATTTAGATATGGCAAAAAGAAGAAAAAAATTTTTTGCATTGAAATAAATAAGAAACACACTGTATGATATTTTTTCTCCTATAAATAATAGAATCACAACCTTTATCCAGAATGTTGGGAATTTTGTACTCCACTGATGTGCAAAACAGCATGGCTGTAGCTTTAATAGAAATTGATGTCTAGCAACAAGAGAAATGGAGTTTTTTCATTGAAGTTAGTGGTAAAACACACTTTGTGTGATATTTTCTCTCCTATAAAACATAGAACTGTAAATTTTTAGAAGAATCTAGGGAATTACGTACTGCAATCATGTTCAAAACGGTATGGCTGTAGCTTCATTAGAATTTGAGATATAGCAAAAAGAACTATGAAGTTTTTGTATTGAAATCAATGGGAAAACACACTTTGTGCAATATTTTCTTTCCTACTCATCAGCGTTTCCCAATCTATGGTACACATACCACTGGAAGTATGTGAGTTGCAGGTTAGTGGTACGTGAAAAATAATCAATAATGGCGGACATAAAAAGTAAATCATGAAAATCTCATAGGAACGTTTTTTTATTTGCAGATGATGTAGGAAGGTTAGGGGAGGTTAAACAGAGGTTGCAGGACACAGTCGGGGACCAGGACCTCTTACTGGTTGTGTACCAGGACCAAGGGGTGTAGTATGTTGTGTAAATGAGTTGCTACCAGCAGTGAAAGAGTTTAGATATCTAGGATCAGTAATTCAGATTGTAGGGGAGATCGACTTTGATGTTACCAGAGGAATCAATGTAGGATGACTAAAGTTGAGACAGGCAAGTGGTGTGCTATATGACTGCAGAGTCCCAATAAAGTGGAGTGTTGAGTGCTGATGGAGTCTGCAGTGAGTATGTTAGAGGCAGTTTATGGGTGGGAGAGGAGGTATTGGCATATGATGCGAAAGGGAGGAGGAGCTCCTGTGGTACAATATGAAGCAGCAGGTGGTGGGTGGCATCGGGAGTAGAGGGAGACCCAAGCAGACGTTGGAGCAGGTTGGGGATAGATGGAAATGGAGGATTAGGGTGGGATGATGATATATGATCATAGAAACGTTTTTTCCTATAATTCATAAAAATTATTTTAATAATATTAGACAGTAAAGTTGTTAATATGTATAATCACTGATTGGCAATTTTCTTAACAATATTAATATCATCATCATACCGTTATTCCGCCTGAGGCAGGGTCTGATCTGCGAGTTCTAGCCCTCCACTCTGCCCTGTCCTGGGTACTTCCTGTCATCTGCAATCATGGTGTTACCCTAACGAGCTCCTCGTCCCCTTTTCTCATTATGGACCCATACCACCTCAACATATTTTCTCTCTTTTTTTGGCGATATCCACCACCCCAGGCTACCCTTAATATATTTATTCTTAATTTCTATCAGCTCTTAATACTCCACTCATGTACTCCAAGATTTGCATTTTGGCTACTTTCATTCCACTGACGTGGTCTTCCTTCTGCCCAATGCTCTGAAACATATAGCATATGTGGCCTAACCACTGCCCTGTAGAACTTCCCTTTCAAATTGATTGGGGCCCTCCTATCACACAGGATTCTACTTGACTGTCTCCACTTCAGCCACCCCCATTGATCCCATGGCTCACCTCAGCGTCTATCTCCCCATTGCTCTGGAACGTTGATCCTAAGTACTTTATCTCTTGCATTTTTTTAACCAGTTCATCCTTTGAGCATACATCCCTATTATTTTCCTGTCCATTCCAATTGTAAGCTAAATACTCTGTCTTTTTCACGTTTATTGTGAGCCTCCTCTCATGCCAATCCTCTTATGTCTTTCAGTCCCTTTTCTATCTGTTCTTTGCTGTCACTAAGTTTTCCAATATCGTCCACAAATGCCAAACACTGAGGGGCATATTCACCTACTTCTGTCACCAGTTCGTCCATAACCAGGATGAAGAGGTTTGAATTAAGTGCTGAACCTTGGTGCACCACGACTTTCACTGGGTAACCCCCAGTATTCCCCCAAGGAGTCCTTACCCTGGCTATGGAACCTTTATACATATCTTTGACAATTCAGATAAACCCTTCTTCTACCCCCTTTTTTGTAATACCTCCCAAACTACCTGCCATAGGACACTCATAGGCCTTCTCCAGGTCGAAAAAGACGGCATGGAGAGCTTTCTTTCTTGCTGTATATTTCTCTATCATCTGCCTCAGGATGAAGATTCTTTCAATTGTGGACCCCCAAGGCACAAACCCAAACTGGTTTCCCCAGACACTGGTTCTAACCCTTAGGCAACATTCTAATACTCTCTCCCAGAGCTTCATGGAGTGGCTCATTAGCTTTATACCTCTGTAGTTACCACAATCCTGGACATCCCCCATTCTGTCTCCTCTAGCTATCCTACTGAAGAGTTTCCCTAGCCACCTAGTACTTGAGCTCCCAAAGCTATGCCACACTTGGAAGGGGATGCCAACTGGGCCTACAGATTTTTGACCCTTCATATTCCTTAGTGCCCTGGCTACTTCCCCCTCTGCTACACAGTCCAACACCCATTTTGATGCAGGGTGGGTAGTGAGGACCTCACCTCCCCCTGTAGCATTCAAGAGAGTTTTAAAGTACTCTTCCCACCTCCTCTTTACCTCTGGTGGGGGGAGCAGGACCCTACCTACTCTATCCTTTACTGTTCACTATCCTTAACAATATTCATGATTGAGGGAAAATTTTTGGATGAGCAACACGTCTTCTTATAAATGGGGGGGGGGCTATTTTTGGTGGAGCTTCTCATGTTGAGTTCTGAAAAATATGGTCACCCTATAAAATTTAAAATGCAAATAAAATTAGACAATTTTTCTCAGGTATGGCCAATATTGGAGTACTGCAGTTGAATTTGGTTTTCCCTTAGGCGGGGATTTTCTTCAGAAATTGAAATCATACAAATAAGGGCTGCAAGAATTGTGCTGAATTGCTTCTCTCAAAGGTTGAGTGTCACAGAAATGATAATGGAATTAGAATGGGACTCACAACATCAGAGGCAGGTATCTGACAGCATTATGCTGTC
>JAAFCE010009127.1:17793981-17817301 GCA_013389805.1 Trigoniulus corallinus | reverse complement strand
TGGGACTCACAACATCAGAGGCAGGTATCTGACAGCATTATGCTGTCTGAGGGAAAAAGGATCATCCCTTCAAACTGAATGAGGTTGGAGCACGAACAGACTTGTATTACTGATCTTTTCTTCCAAGGGTGATTCGGCAATGGAATTCTCACAGTGAGGACAATTTTAGGAAGTTTCTTCAAAAACGTGCCATTATAGCAGGAATGAAATATATGGCAGAATAGATGTTATGCTTAATGTTCCTTGGGGGGTTCAATGGGTTATAAGTTATTATTCAATGGATTATCAATGGTCTTTCCACTGACAATTCGGCTTATTAGGACTACTTGCAGTGTATTCAATTACAACTAGAAAATCACATCATAACAACATTTCACAAAATACAATGATTTTTATGAAGTTGTACAATTTAGCCTGATGTACTACCAAGTTGTACGTGAGCTGAAAAAGTTTGGGAAACGCTGCTATACATAATAAAATCACAAATTTAGCTTTAAAGAATGCAGAAAAGGAGGTACTCCAATCATGAGCATAACGGCATGGCTGTGGCTTTAATAGAAGTTGAGATATAGCAGAAAGAATAATGTAGTTTTTAAATTGAAATCAATGAAGAAACACACATTGTGCGATATTTTCTCTCCTATAAAACATATAACTGTAAATTTTTGTGAGAATGTAGGGAATAAGGTTTTCCAATCATGTGCAAAACGGCATGGCTGTAGCTTTAAAAGAAATTGAGATATAGCAACAACAAAAATGGAGTTTTTACATTGAAAGCAATAAGAAAAACACTTTGTGTGATACCTTTTTTCATATGCGTAATAGAATCATATCTTTTATATAGAATGTTGGGGATGTGGTACTCCAATCATGTGCAAAACAGCATGGCTGTAGCTTCAATTGAAATTGATATATAGCAGTAAAAATGGTGTTTTTACATTGAAATCAATGAGAAAACACACTTTGTGCAATATTTTCTCTGCTGTACAGCATAGAACTGTAATTTTTTTTAAAAATGTAGGAAATGATTTACTAGAATCATGTGCAAAACTGCATGGCTATAGCTTTAATAGGAAATGAGATATTTAAAAAAAAATAGTTTTTCCAATAAAAATCAATGGGAAAACACACTTCATGCATTATTTTCTCAACTATATATCGTAGAACAGTAAATTTTTAACCGAATATGGAGGATGTGGTACTCCACGCCTATGCATAATGGCATGGCTACAGCTTTACTAGAAATAGAGATATTACAAAGAAATGAATTTTTTCCTTTGGAATCCATGAGAAAGCATACTTTGTGTGTTATTTTCAGTCCTCTACATCATTGAACTGAAACGTTTTGCCAGAATGTCAAAAATGTGGTACTCTATTGTTGTTCAATATTGTTGTCATGGTTGTAGCATTTATAGAAATTAAGATATTGAAAAAGAATGAAGTCTTGTCATTAAAATCATTGGGAAAACACAATTTGTGAATTATTTTGTCTACTATATATAGAACTGCACATTTTTGCCAGAATGTAGGGAACGAGGTACTCCATTCTTGTGCAAAATAGCATGTCTGTGGCTTTAATAGAAATTGAGATATGTCCAAAAATGACCTTTTTTTGTTGAAATAAATTGGAAAAGAGACTTTGGTTGTTATGTTCACTCCTGTATTTCATAGGACTTTTAATTTTTACAAGAATGTAGGTTTTTTTCATTCATGTGTAATTCCATTGAAATCAATTATAAAACACACTTTGTGCGTTATTTTCTCTCCTGCACATCATTGAACTGTAAATTCTTTTCAGAATTTTGGGAATGTGGTACTTCATTTATGTGCAAAACGGCATGGCTGTAGCTTTAATAGAAATTGAGATGTATAAAAAATGATGGAGTTTACCATTTAAAGATTTGGGAAAACTCTTTGCACATTATTTTCTCTCCTATACATCGCAGAACTGCAATTTTTTTAAGGTCATAGAGAAAGTGGTTCTCCATGAATATGTAAAACGGCGTAGTTGTAGCTTTAATAATATTTAAGAAAATTAACCATCTATTTGTCATACATAATCATTAAGACGAAAAGGGATTTCTGACGATTTTGAGAACTTTTTTATATTACACATGTTTGTCAAATTTCTCCACTGCTAACACAACCACACGTGTAGAACTTGGCTAGCACATGAAATAGTTGCTATTTTACACTTTCCTTTAGTTTTAAAGCTGTATCTTTAATCAAAATTTAAATACTGCAAAAACGAAGTTTTTCTATTCAAAAGCATTGGGAAAACCCTATTTGTGCGATATTTTCTCTCCTATGCATTCCAGAACTGCAAAATATTTTACAGAATGTAGATAAAGTGGTACCCTATGGCCGTGCAATGTGGCATTGTTATAGCCTTTAGAGAATTTGAGAATGAAACCCATGTATTTCGCATGCATTTTAATTCAGACAAAATGTGATTTCTGCCAATTTTGAACACTGTTACACAATACACATGTTTTATCAAATTTCTGTATTTTTATCAAAACCACACGTGAAAAGCTTTGGCGCCACAAGAAAAAGGTCTGTATTTTATACATTCATGTAAGTTTCAGATCTATATCTTTAATATAAATTGAGATTTTTCAAAAACGAATTTTCTCCTTTCAAAACCGATTATTTTCCCTCCTTTATATCCCAGAACTGCAAATTTATGCCAGAATGTAGAGAAAGTTGTACTTCATCCCCCTGAAAAATGTCGTGGCTCTAGCTTTTATAGAATTTAAGAAAATGCGCCAACTAATTGCTATTCATACTCATTGAGACCAATAGTGATTTCTGGCAATTTTGAGCACTTTTTGGCATTGCAAACAATTTCTCAAATTTCTCCCCTTCTAACAAAACAACTGATGTGAAACATGCCCAGTACATGAAAATGTCGGTATATTTTTTTTTCCTTAAGTTTCAAAGCTGTATCTTCAATAGAAATGGATATACTGCAAAAGAAAAGTTTTTCCATTGAAAAGACATGGGAAAACACACTTTGTGCATTATTAACTGTCCTTTACATCACAGAAATGCAAATTTTTGCCAGAATTTTCAGAATGTTGTACTTCATTACTGTGCAAAACAGCATGGCTGAAGTTTGTTTTAGAATTTGAGAAAATTAACCATCTGTTGGCCATGCATACTCATTGTGACAAAAAGTGATTTCTGGTGATTTTGAGAACTTTGGCTGTAGCTTTAACAGAAATTTGGATTTTGCAAATAAGAAAGTTTATTCCATTAAAAAATATTAGAAAACACTGTTTGTGCATTATTGTCTCTTGTATGCATCTGAAAACTGTATATTTTTGCCAGAAAGTAGAGAATGTAGAAAAAGGCATTGCTGTAGCTTTAATAGTATTTGGGAAAACACTTTGTGCATTATTATCTTTTCCAAACAACAGAGAACTGTAATTTTTTCCAGAATGTAGGGAATGTGATTCTCCATTCTTGTGCAAAACGGCATGGCTGTAACTTTCGTAGAAGGTGAGAAATTGCCAAACCTCTTTGTGATGCATACTCATTGAGGCAAAAAGTCATTTCTAATTGTTTCCAGCATCTTTTGACATTGCAAACGTTTTGTGCAATTTCTATACTTGAATAAACAACTCTAATTTATATCATTGCCATTACATAAAAAATTTGGTATTTTATGCTTTTCCTAAGATTCAAACCAATGTCTGTAATAGAAATTAAAAAATTTTAAAACAGGTGTTCTTCAATTGAAAGGAATGGATAAACAGCATTTGTCCATATTTTTTTCTCCTAATCATTGCAGAAAAAAATTCTTTACAAAATGTGGAGAGTGTGATGCTCTATGTGGTTGCCAAACGGCAAAGAAAATTGAAATGAGAACAAATTCCTAGCAATTTCTTGTCCATTTTATGTTACATATGTTATGTTGAATTTTTCCTATTATATCAATTCCAAACGTGTAAATATTTGCCAGGTCAAGAAAACTTCAAATCTGAATCTTTAATAGAAATTGAAAATATGTTATGCTCTGCTATTGAAAAGCTGGGGAAAAATAAGAGCTTGTGCGCTTTCTCCCTTTAATGCATAAAAGAATGATAAAACCTTCCCAGAATGTGGCAAGGTTGGAACTCCATAAATGGGTGTAGTTTTAATAGAAATTTAGAAAATGCATAAACTATTTCCTATGCATCTAATTGAGGCAAAACGTTACTTTTAGCGATTTCAATAAATTTTTGAAAATAAAAATCTGTTGTCAAATTTCTACACTGATATAGAAACTGCACATGTTTGCCTCATCCAGTAAATGAAATGCTTCATATTTCACAATTTCCTGGTTTCAAAGGTGTTTCTTTAATAGAAGTTTATAAATTGCAAGAAGCAAGATGTTTCATCAAAAAGATTTTGCAGTGTTTCTTCTCTGTTTCGTCCCTATTGTAGTTTATATACATTTGTGTGGTGAGAGTAATTTGCAGAGGACCTACAGATATCCCTATAAATAATTGATGGCTTCATTGGATTTTTAAATGATATAGCTTGTAAAGGAACAAGGGTAGTATATATATCATAATAATATTTAGATAAATGTGGTAAAGATGCAAGTGAAAACTTAGCTTAGGGAACATAATCATTCACAAATCTTTAAACACAATGCGACAGTGGATAACAACTTAATGCCTTCATACACTCCTTAAGGTTCAATTTGTGGCATTTTTAAGATCAGTTTATCAATGCTTTACTAGGGAGTTAGATGGTCTCCAGCTAGTAAATTCAGGATAACTACCATCTTAGATGAATAAATAGAAATTGAGAAAATGCAAAAAAAACCTGTTCTTCTATTGAAAAGTTTTTGCCTTTTGCTCTCCGTTTTATGTCACAAAAGAAGAAATCCCTGCAATGAAGGGGAGAGGGTGGTATTTTATTAAGTTCCCAAATCTAATTACTGTACTTTAAAAGAAATTGAGGAAATGGAAAATCTAGTTGCCATCCATTATCATTCAGGCAAAGTGATTTCTAGTGATTTCAAGCTGATTTTGCATTAAATATGATTTACAGAATTTTTCCATTTCTCACAAAACCATGCATGAATATCATTGGCAGTACTTAAAATAATAAGTATGTTACACATTCCTCATGTTGGTAGCTGTATGTACAATAAAAATTAAGAAATTGCAAAAAAAACGTGCTCTTCTTTTGAAAGGCATCAGAAAGCAGTTTGTTAACTTTTTTCACATCTATAAATCACAAACTGATAATTTCCTTCCATAATGGAAAGCAGCTAGGTGGCAAATGGTGATTTTCAGCAATTTAAGCACACAATTATTTTACATATATAATGTCACATTTCTGCTCTTCTAAAGAATACACACGTGTAAATCTCTATTGGTAGATTAAGAAGAATTGAGAGTTTTTTACATTCACTTATTGTCAAAGCTGTACCTTTATTAGAAATTAAAGAATTGCAAAAGACAAAATATCTTCCATAAGAAAACTGATTTTGTGTGCTTTTCTTCTCTCCTTACATTGCAGAAGAACAAATCCTAGCAAGAATGTGGAGAGGGTGGTACTCTATGTGGATGCAAATGGCTTGGCTGTAGCTTTAATAGAAATTGCAAAATTGCAAAATCCAATTTACTGTGCATACTCTGATGCCAAATGTGATTTCTAGCAAATCCAATCACTTTTAGACATTCGACATGTTTCTCAACTTTCATCAAAACTAAATGTTTAAAATTATACAAGTACACATGAAAACGTCAGCAATTTACTGTTGTTGTATGTTTGAAACCATCATCGTTAATACAAATTCAGAAATTCCTGTAATGATTGTCTTCCATTGATAAGCATGGATGAACTATCTGTGCTTGTATTTTCTCTCCTATATGCCACAGAATGATAACTGATTCCTAGAAGATGAAAGGCATGGTACACTTAGCAGTCGCCAAATGGCATGGCCGTTGCTTTGTTAGAATTTCAAACAATGCAAAACACATTTCCATGCCAACTTATTGTGACAAAAAGTGATTTCTAGCATTTTTCTGCAGTTTTTGTCATTACACATGTCATACTATATGCTGCAGGAAAGTCGCATAGTTGTAGCTACGATGAAGATTAAAAAAAGTAAAAAAAATTTCCCATTTATAAACCTGAAGAGAAAAGGCTAAACATTTCAAGGAAAAGAAATTTCACTGATTACATTTCTTCTCCCACATTTCTCCATGAAAATGACACATGCAACGATGTATGTGAATGATTGCCAGTATATAAGAATGTCATGATTGTACATTAATAGAAAGCTTTAAACCTGTATCTTTAATGTGCCATACGAATATTCACCAAAAATCACGTCAAATGTTAAATTTTGCTAGCATTTCACAACTGTACATCAGAGAAGGTAAATACATTGCCAGAATGTAATCACTGTTGTATTCCTTTCTGTTGCAAAGTGGCATAGCTGTTATGACTGTTTAACTTATTTCCCAATCCGTTATAATAGACTGTTATAGCTGCTTGGCTTATTCATTAACCCACTATCATTACATAGCATATGAAACCAGAGCCCCCACACCTTCTCATACAGGCCAAACGTGATATTTGTCATTTTCTAGCACGTTTAATCAATTCAGTTCATTTTTACATTTGACTAGTTTTTTCAATGCAGTGATATATTGTTATTAGAAAGTTTCAAACCACATTCTTTAGTAGAAATCGTGATATTTGAAAAAAAAATATTTTTGCTTGATTTTTTTGAAGGCTAAATTCCTTCTAGAATGCATAAAATGTCAAAGGATATGCTTATAAAAACTGCTTCAAAACAAAAAAAAACTGCAAGACACATTTCTCATTTACAGACATTGAGAGAAATGGTGAGGTTTTTAAATTTCCACAACTTATAATCATTTCACACGTTATCTTGCATCTCTCCACTGCTAACAAAACAATGTGTTAATGTTTTTTGTTGTTGATAACAATTTTGAAATTTCACCCAATTAGTGTTTCAAACATATTGATTAAACACAAAGTAAAAGTTTTGAAACAAAGTTGTTTTCTGTTTAGAAACCAATATACAAATTAACATTTCACATAATTTTCACTTCTGTGCATCTGAGTGTGCTAACTTATTGCCAGAATAAATAGAAAGCAATATTCCACACAGTTTCACAGTGGTATATGTGTGGCATAAATTAAAATGGAAAAACTGTCAAATGCAATTCCCATCCTTGCTCATTCAGGCAAAATGTTATATTTTTCAATTTCCAGTGCTTTTACTCTTTGCACTCATTTTTCCACATTTCTCCACTTTTCTCAACACGATGCATCTAAATATTTCCCAGTAAAAAAACATGGCAGGATTTAACATTATTAGTCATTGGCAAACTCATATCTTTTACACAAAGTAGTAATTTAATGAAAGAAGAAGCATTTTACCACAAAAACCATGGGAAAAGTGATATATTTAATTCACATTTCTCTCCTATACATTGCACTCCATTTGCGTTATTGCACTACTTCACACACAGACAATATCATTTATTCCTAATCAGAATTTTTTGGAAAGGTTAACCAATAATGGAATGGAGTTTTCTCATAAATGATTTAAGCCTTATTGACTCGTTGCACAGTAGGTTGAATTTTCAGCTTACAAATGACTTTGTACTGCACAACTGATCTATGCCTTTAATGACATTCCAATGCAGATGAATTCTGTAAAAATCGTTTGCTGGTACAGGAAGTCATTGACAAACGACGTTTTTAACTTAGGAATGTTTGACTTTCTGATCAGTTTAGTCAGCTGGCATTGGTAAGCTGATGGCCCATAACCAATCAGCAGTGATAAAAATTAATAGTTGCAATTTGGTATCACATTTTTCTAACTAATCATCGACCACACACCCTCTTTAGCCCATGGCTGGGTCAGGTCTGTAAATTTTATTCCTCCACCCCTTACTGTAATCAACATCCCCTATTCACCTCTCACACCATGATAGCCATTTCTACCACCTGTTCCTGGTTGGACTTGCATTGCATTGCATTGCAGTGTTACAATAAATAATAATAATGAAAGAAAAGCAGTACAGTGCTAGAAATTTCAAGCTGATGTCTGCATTTAGGATCTAAAAAAATGAGTAGGAGAATGGGCCCTTCAATGCTTGATATTTGCTGAAGTTGGAAAGGTTTTGGAGTCCTAAATGGATTCATGGTTGAATATCTTGGGGCCTGGTAGCCAGGGGCTGGGGAAGAGTGTTAGGATGATAATAACATCTATAGGACTGTGAATGCCGCTTCTCAACTTAAAAACAAGTCATGTTATGACTGTACTGTTGGAAACATTTGTGGTCATAACTCAATGAATACTGTAATTGCAAGTGGAATTTAGATATCAATTGGCATAATTAGGCTCAAAGTTTGAGTATTATCTGATATACTGGAGTGGAAATTTATTAAACTGAAATCATTTTTTGTGTTAACCATTTGAATGTTTTATTTTGAACTACATTACTTTTGTAACTAAGGTAAAATTAAATAAATTCAATAAAAAATAAAAGTTGAAATATGAAGAAAAAAATGGGCTGGATGTCAACAGTTGTTGGAATGTTTGGAACTTCATTTTTATCGTGTAACCAATGTTAATCATTGTTGGGATACATCACTGTTTTCTCTACTCAGTTACTTTTGATTATGTTGTAACCTCTGTTCAGTATTATGGGTTCTGCTTAAAAATTAAATTAAGATACACCATGAGGACCAGTTGAAGTTTATCTAACAGAGGGTTGAATACAAAAGAGAAATAACGTTCAGTGTTGAGAACATATTCTGTTTTACAATATGTTGTTTGATAAAATGCATTTCATATATAAAATACTATAATTTTGGTTTTTTAAATAATTGGTAACCTACAGAAATTCTTTTTTCAATATTTGAATAATCTTATATCCCAAATCATTCTGCGCCAATTTCCACACTTGATATTACCAATTGATGGATAGGTGAATATTGGATGGTGTTTATTAACATAAGGTTAAGGTCCAAATATGCATATGCTATTAGTAACTGTCGTTTATCTTGCATTCATGAACATTTTCCATCAATGACATTGGATAAGTTCCTTCTGCAAATTTTCTTCACCTACACACTGCTTAATAGATAGATCCAGAAATTAGCAAATAAAATTTACTATAACATCAGACGCAAGTTTGGTTTTCAGTCCATATGTGCGTCTATGTCTTGTAATGAATTACTCCCTGCAGGGGAAATTGCTAAACATGACATTGGGTTATTGATGATTTCAATGAGCCTACAATCTCCCTGCTGAAATGTATAGAATTGAGGAATCTGTCAAGAAGTGAATATTTTGCAGCTAGCAGCTAAAAAAGTTGTATCTCAAATGCTTATTTATTACTTGACCTCTGTTTGTTTGAGAAGTTAACAAGTGAGAAAGACTTCTTATTTGCAACTTACACCATCAATTAAGTTTTTATTTTAAAGTCTCATTGCACAACTCCTGCAACTTTAGTTTACGTACTCATTCCACAGATTGTGTGCTATTCAAAACCGAAAAAATTTAAATGTATTTGGTAGCAAATCCTTTTCATGTTTCTTTTGGTATGATTGAGATGAAGCTGAAAGATGAAATGAAAAGCTGTTTATTTATTTTATGTCACATAAAATTAGAGTAGAGTGGATTATGGTTTCCTATTTGCATCTATTAATAACAAGTAGGTATTTAGAATATTGGATGTTACAGAGCACACCTATAAATAAGGGTGAATCGTGAAGGAATCATAAACCACTAAAGCAACAACAGTGGAAGACAAGAGGACTACTTCACGTTGTGCACCAGTATTTCTTATTAATAGTAATGTCAAATAAACACATTAAAAAATAGAAGCCAAATTTAAAAATGGGTATTTTTCAAACGTCATGCAAAGGTTACTTATCAAGCATTACATATATTTGTGTAGAGCTTTGTTGTGTATCTCCATCCAATGCAAACAGTTGGGCCCTTAAAATAGTGCCTGAAGCTGGTGACATCTATAAATATTGGGGAGTCAGGGATGAGTGGGATAATCCACACTTCAGCAATAAGAGGATTAAAAAAACACACATTCAAACACATAAGATGGAATGTGAAAAATAAAGATCCCCACTGTGTAACCCTCTTTAAAAAACTCTATACAGTGAATTATCATTGCCTTTTATGTAATATATCAAAATGTTAAGCAGTTGAATTTTTTCATAAAGTATATGTCATATTAATAATATGACATAAATTTATTAAGGAAGTATTCCAGGTTCAAAACACCTGATCTCAACTTATCACTGCTATTAGGCAGCATTGTGCAAGGGGAGTTCCATGATGGTTTACTGCATTCACTTTATTAGACCTTCAAAGCAATATCAACAAATTGAAGTCCTAAAATTTTTGATATTTTAATTGAGGCAAAGATGACTTAAATTATAGAGTGTTATATCAATGGCCTACTCTTTGGGGATTCTAACTTTTTGTTTTCAATATTTAATCACAAAGATATTTTTTCCTATAGTGATGATTACTTTACATAACTTCTATTCCCTGCCCAGCTTTATATTTCTAGTTATCAACTCCCCATAAACTTTCAGAAAAGCCAAATTTCTTTTTATAGATGTAAAATGACAAGTCAACAAATTGCTGAGGACAATGTATTTAATCCTACACACCAGTTACATTCCAGTAATGTGAACAAATTTCCAACCGTGCTCCTAACACTATATCCAGTTCAGATTTATAATTATTATTTTGAAATTATTCTAATGGATGAGAATTAAAATACTTCAAAACCTGTCCAATAACATTTGCAAAAAAAAATCCAATTTGTAATACGCAATGAATCAATGTTGCAAAATTCATAAATATAGAACCCTTCTTCTTGATAATAATGGAGGCAATGATAATTTAGAATGTAGATATCTTTATAAATTTTATTCCTGGATAAATTACTTATGTGTACATTAGGAGTAAAGTGTGTAAGATGCTCTTTCAGTACCTGCAACCAGATATACCAGATACATCCCATTGACGCCAAAAAGGTACCAACAGCTTTCTTTATACTAAATCCAGGTAAGATTCATAACTATTGTGTAGGAATCATTACGTTCGATTACAATTAACAATCTTAAATCAGCAACGTTGTGGCCAAGTTGCAAGTGCAGCCAAGTTGCATAGTGCAGCCAAGTTGCATAGTGCTGCCAAGTTGCATTGGACACACCAGTTCCTGTTAGATCACTGAAGTTAAGCAGCACACACCTATGTCAATCTCAACTTGGGTGGTTGGTAAATGTGGCCTACTTTCTTTGTGGCCTACTTACTTAAATTAACCCTCTTCCTCCTCCATTCACCTATCTCCTCATCTCCCTCAGGCAGCCTCCTAAGGGGTTGACCTGTTATGGCTGCCTGGCTTACACCCCAACCCACAAACTAATAAAATCATTTTCCAATAAGATTTTAAATTAAAAACACTATTAATAAAATGCAATGAATAAATGTTGCAAAATTCACAAATGTAGAATCATTCACTTTGGTAATGATGGAGTGTGTGAATAAAAATGCCCAGGTATTAAGATGCAGATGTGTTTGGGTGACTGCTGCTAAAAATTAACTCCCTGTTAAATAACTAATTTGTTCATTAATAGTAACGTCGGGGAGAGGCTGGTTCAGAATCTGCTATAATACAACCCCAGGATTAGAATTGTGACGCCAATAACCAGCCATTACATTGCCATACTAAGTAGCACATAGGAGTTAAGAAGTTAAACTGATATCATGTATTAAATACAACAGTATTTGTACATTACTGAGCTTTCTGTACTTTGCAAAAATCACCAATTCACTAATTCATTGGGTCCGCATTGTTAACATTCCCAAAAATTCGATAATTTTATTATTTTTAAAATCACTTTGTGTTTGTGAAGAATTTTCTGAAATAAATAATTGCTGTATTTTTTATTTACATGCATCTTTTTTTTTTCAAACAAAGCACAATAATGCAATATTGGAAATCGATCTGTGTATTTTAACCTTTTACAATGATGTAACAGGAGGAATACAGCTTTCTCAAAAAAATACAATTTCCTGATAATACTTTCATGATGTGAGAAAATAACAAAAGGAATGCTGAATGCAAATCAACAAATTGCAACAGGTATTGGTTAGTGGTCACCTAACTCAGTACTACACTGGCCCAACGTTGTTTAATTGACGACATGAAATGCACAACTTTCTTAAATTTAAAATAAGAGACAATGATGATTTAAATTATAAAATGTTATGTAAATTGCCTACCCTTTGAAGATTCTATCTTTTTGATTTCCATATTTCATCACTTATTTATTTGTATGGTGAAGACTACTACATGAAACTTCTCCTCCTCATGCTCAGTTATATTTCTAGTTATCCACTCCCCCAGTAACATTCCAAGCAGCCTAACATCTTTTCGTGGGTTCAAGTTACCAAATTCACTAATGTCTATGGAGAATGTATTTAGTCTGATATACCAGTTACATCCTATTGTCTCCCACTAGATACTAATAGTACTCTTCATAGTATATCAAAATAAGATACAGTACATCAGTATTTTGTAGAAAATATGATTTTACATAAAAATAAAATACTCCAAACCTTTTCCAATTAAATTTTTAAATTAAATAACTATTGATATCGTGCAACAAATAAATATTGCAATATTATCATAAGTAAAACCCTCAACGTAGGTAATGACAGAGCATGTAAAAAAAAGCGCAGTACATATATGTCAGTTTTTGAGATGCAAATTTGGATTGCTGAAAGCTGCCAACAATTCACTCCCTTTTAATGAACGCATGCATACATTCAGAGTAAAGACTGTGAAAAGCTTGTACAGAACCTGAAATAGCCCCACCTCAAGATTAATATGAGACAATGCACATGACAATATATTACCATGTGTAGTAGCTCATAGGAATGGAGATGTAAAACTATTATATCTTGACATATCTGCAGATTATTGAGCATTCTGTACTAGGCAAAAATCACAAATTCACTATAGATTGGACGTTTATTTCATTATTGCACAAATCACTTTTGTGTTTGATATGATATTTCTGAAATAAATAATTGCTGTGTTTTTCTATTAAACATGCTTCATTTTCTAACAAAACACCATAACGCAATGTTGCAAATCGATCTGTATATTTTAACCTTTTACAATGATGTAACAGAATTCACTTTAGGAATACAGCTTTTTCAATAAAACAATTTCCAGATCCCAATGTATTATCGCCATTCATCCCTATTGAAGTAACATGGATGTATTTCCAAATGCGACATACTCTATCAGTTTCATGATGTGAAAAAATAACAGAAGAAAGGTCAAATGCCGATCAGCCAATAGCACCAGGAAATCCTAAGTCATCAACCATCTTAGTACAACCCTGGTTCAATGTTGCTTAACTGCCTTGACTAGACAAGAACTGGTGCTTTCACCATGGTAGGACCATTGGCAAACATAATGTCTTCAAACTGCAATTTGATTATTGTTTCGCAACTAATCAATTGTATATTATTTAAATTACAAAAACCTTTTCAACGACGTGATCTGCACAGTTTTCTGATATTTTAAAATAGAGGCAATAATGATTTAAATTATAGATTGCTATGAAAGTAAACTACTGTTTGCAGATTTCAACTTTTTTTCCAAATTTCATCACTTAATTATTACTATTGTGAAGATAACCACACAGAAAGTATCCTCCTCATGCACTGTTATATTTCTAGTTATCCACTCCCCTAATAACTTTCCAAAAAGCCCAACATCTTTTAGTGGGTTTAAGTTGCTAAATTGACTAAACTCTAGGGAAAATATATTTAGTCTAATATATTAGACACCAGTTCTCGTCTGATAACTGAAGTTAAGCAACGTAGGCCCAGTTAGCACTGACATGGGTGGTCACTCAGGAAAGCTGGGTACTGCTAATACCCAATAATCGTCGCATTGGTGTAGTGCCTGTGCAGCATATGCATTAGAACTATACAGTGGACAGGTCTCTAATGACCTTGTAGTTGACGGGACCTTAAACATCAAAACACAAACAAACTAATATATTAGTTACATAACGTTGATGCCCACAAGATACTAATAGTACTCTTTGATAGTAAATAAAGCTGAGATACATCAGTATTGTGTTGAAAATATCATTTTACAAAATCGCATTAATGCATCTTTTACAGGAATTCAGATATAGCAAAAAGAAAAATGAAGTATTTATATTGAAATCATTAGGAAAGCATGCTATATGCATTTTCTCTCCTATACATGAAAAAACAGTAAATTTTTGAAAGAATTTAGGGAATGTGGTACTACAATCATTTGTAAAGTGGCATGGCTGTAGTTTTAACAGAAATTGACATATAGCAAAAAGAACAATAGAGTTTTTCCATTAATATCAATGGGAAAACACACATTGGGCAATATTTTCTTTCCTATATATTATAGAACTGTAATTTTTCACCACAATGTAAAGAATGTAGTGCTCCAGTCATGTGAAAAACGGAATGGCTGTAGCTTTGATAGAAATTGAGATATACCAAAAACAAAAATGAAGCTTTTATATTGAAATCAATGGGAAACACAATTTGTGCGTTTTCTCTCCTATGCATGATAGAACTGCAAATTTTGGCTGAATGTAGCCAACGTAGTACTCCAATCCTTTGCAAAACAGCATTAATGTTGCTTTAATAGAAATTTAGATATAGGAAAAAGCAAAATGAAGTTTTTGTATTGGAATCAATGGAAAAACACACTGTGCGTTTTCCCTCCTATACAAGATAGAACTGTAAATTTTTGCCAGATTGTTTGGAATGTGGTACTCCACTCACGTGCCAAACATCATGGCATAGCTTTAATAGAAATTGAGATACAGCAAAAAGAAAAATTAAGTTTTTTTTATCAAAATCGATTGGAAAACCCACATTGTGAAATATTTTCACTCTTTACACAATAGAAACATACATTTTGGGCAGATTGTTGGAAATGTTGTACCCCAATCATTCACAAAGACGTAGGGAATGTGGCTACAATCATGTGTCAACCGGCTTGGATGTTGCTTTAATAGAAATTGAGAAGTAGCAAAGAGAAAAATGGAGTTTTTCCAGTTAAATCAATGCAAAAACTCACCTTGTGCGATATGTTCTTTTCTATACATTATAGAACTGTAATATTTTTTCCAGAATGTATGGAATGTGGTACTCCAATGATGTACAAAACGGCATGGCTGTAGCTTTCATAGAAATTGAGAGAAAGAGAAGAGAAAAATGAAGATTGTCTATAGAAATCAATGTGAAAACACACTTTGTGCGATATTCTCTCTCCTACAAAAAATAGTAATGTAAATTTTTGCCAGAGTGTTGGTAATGTGGTACTCAAATCATGTGCAAAACGGCATGGCTGCAGCTTCAATAGAAATTGAGACATAGGAAAAGGAACAATGAAGTTTTTCTGATAAAATCAATGAGAAAATACTTCCTGTGATATATTCTCTCCCATATATACTCACATATATTCTCTTCCATATATGCTATAGAACTGTGAAGATTTGCCAGAATGTTGAAAATGTGGTACTCCTATCATGTGTAAAACGACATGGCATTAGCTTTAATATACATTGAGCTCTTGCAAAAGAAAAAAGGAGTTTTTGTATTGAAATCAATGGGAAAACTTACTTTTTGCGTTTTCTACCCTATACAAGATAGAACTGTAAATTTTTGCCGGTATGTAGGGAATGTTGTACTCCAATTATCTTCAAAACGTCATGGCTGTAGCTTAAATAGAAATTTAGATATAGCAACAGGAGAAATGATGATTTTCCATTGCAATAAATGGGAAAACAAACTTTGTGCGTTTTCTCTCCTATACATCATAGAACTGCAAGTTTTTGCTAGAATGCAGGGAATTTGGTACTATAATCATGTGCAAAGTGGATTGGCTGTAGCTTAAATAGAAATTGAGATATAGTAAAAAGAAAAATGAAGTTTTTTTCATTAAAATCAATGGGAAAATACACTTTGCGCGATATTATATCTCCTATACATCATAGAACTGTAAATTTTTTTAGAATGTAGGGAATGTGGTACTCCATTCATGTGCCAAACAGCATGGCTGTATTTTTAATAGAAATTGAAGAATTGCAAAAAGAAAAAATGCAGTATTTCCATTGAAATCAATGAGAAAACACGCTTTGTGCAATATTTTCTCTCTTATACATTATAGAACCTTATATTTATGCCAGAATGTGTAAAATGTGGTACTCCAAACATGTGCTAAACGGCATGGCTGTATCTTTGATAGAAATTGAGATATAGCAAAAAGAAAAATGGATGTTTTCCATTAAAATCAATGGAAATAAACATTTTGTGCGTTTTCTCTCCTATACATAATAGAACTGTTAATTGTGGCCAAAATGTATTTAATGTGGTTCTCCAATCATGTGATAAATGGCATGGCTGAAGGTTTAACAGAAATTAAGATATAGCTAAAAGAAAAATGGAGATTTTCCATTGAAGTCAATGGGAAAACACCCTTTGTGCTATATTTTCTTTTCCATACATCATAGAACTGTTAATTTTTTTCTAGAATGGAGGGAATGTAATACTCCATTGACTAGCTGAACGGCATGGTTGTATCTTTGATAGAAAATCAGATATAGCAATAGGAAATATGAAGATTTTCCTTTTAAATCAATGGGAAATGATTCTCTCCCAGGTATTATATATCTGTAAATTTAACAGAGAATGTAGGGAACTACAACACGTGCAAAACGGCAAGGCAGTAGCTTTAATAAAAATTGAGATATAAGAAAAAAATGGAGTTTTTCCATTGTAATCAATGGAAAAACCCACTTTGTGTAACATTTTCTCTCCCTCACATCATAGAACTGTAATTTTATTCCAGAATGTACTGAATGTGGTACTCCAATTATGTGCGAAATGGAATGGCTGTAGCTTTAATAGAAATTGAGATATAGTGAAAAAATGAGGTTTTTCCATTGAAATCAATGCAAAAACACCCTGTGTGCTTTCTCTTTCCTATAGATGATAGTGTAGTGCAACGCATACGTCATGCAACGTCACAGCAAGCATATGCAACTTCACTGCATCTCACGCTCTGTGATTAAGCTTTACTGCATCTCATTTCCTTCTTAATTTAAAATTTTATGTTTTTAGAATGCAAACACATGATTCAACACTTTTAATTTTTGATTTTAAATTATTCTTGACTGAAATAAGTTGTTTGTCATTATTAATGCTATTTAGACGTGTTCGTGAGTAGCTCTTGAATACTTGGATATTAATACTATTCAGATTGTCAATTTTCAATCATCTCATTAGTTTAGTTATGGAACTAAATAATAACATCTACGCCACCAATAAAAACCATTTTATTGTCTAATTTTTCATATACTGCAACTTTTAAGTTCATTCAAGTTTATGGAGTCAGATTGAACAAACTGCAATTAAATTTGGGTATCTTGTCCACCACAAATTGGTGACCGAGATGTGATAGAGGACGTGATAGGTAATGTGATATGAAAGACGTCTATTAAGAAGTCTTTAGGATAAAAAGATGGTATAGTAATATTTTGTGGATATATAAAATAAGTGAACTTCAAGTTTAAGCCACATCCATAACTTCATTTCTTTAAGAAGACCGATATTCAGTGCACCTAGTGCTTATTTATTCTGTGCTAGGTGATATTTTCAATGTCAACAGAGTTGTTTATTTTTCTTCCTGACGGATGGTAGGAACAACCCAAAATTTTTTCATTCAACTAAATATAGCTACCAGTCCCTAACTATAAATATTAATTAAAAAAATATTGGGGGAGTTTCCCAATGATTGCGTCTACCTCTGAAGAGATGATAGTCTGTCATGTCATCTCCTAATGATGGATTGGCAAGGAGAGACGAACATTCTATCCACACTGTCTATCACTCTCTAAAGATGCTTAAACTTCCAGCATTTTGGGCACATGATCTAGATATGTGGTTCGCCACAATAGAGTATAGGTTTAGAGTACACCAGATCCGATCTGATGCATAGAAGTTCGATCTTGCTATAGATGCACAACCACCAGATGTTGTTGGTGATGTGAGAGAATTAATATTAAATCCCCCCACAGCAGATGATTATAAGATCCTTAAGGCTGCCATCACCAAACGAAATTCCCTGTCGCAACAACAGAAGTTGCATCAAATATTAAACGATATTCAGCTAGGAGATAGGAGGCCATCCCAGTTACTGAGACAGATGCAGCAACTTGCTGGAGATATTTCTCCATCCTCTGGAAATGCTTCTATTATACAAGAACTTTTTGTATTACGTCTGCCTCGTCAAACGAGGGTAATATTAGCTGCAGCTGACCCTGGTACCTCAGTGGATAAGTTAGTTGAAATGGCCAACAAAATCTCCGAGGTGCTTGAGCTAACTGTTCAACGTGTTAATGCAGTTGCAGCTGTTCAGAGTTTCATTGTGAACCAGGCACCCTCGATTTTAGGGTCCACTAGGTCGGGGTAACTTGTTAGTCAGCCAAGGCCATTAGAGGAAAAACTAAATAAATTAGCAGTTCAGGTTACAAATTTTACCACACTGGAAAACTTTACCAAACTTTACAAATTTTACCACATGGTGCAGATGGTCGTCAGTACAGTTTTTCCTGCAGTCATTCTAAGTCTCGACATTTATGCCTACCTGAACAAGATTACAACACCACCGACTGCTGATGGTATCATCATACTTTTGGGGCAGCTGTGCAGAAGTGCAAGGCGCCTTGTAGCCATGGAAACAAGAACACCCCCTCAATTTTAGAGTTGAGAAGTGAGGGCACTCTCATTCCCAGTCATTTATTTTTTGTGTCATGATTGATCAACTCACCAACGTTTTCTAATAGATACGGGGGCAGAAATCAGTGTTGTACCAAAATCAAAAATTGACCCTATACCCCTTAAACCCCACTCTTTTCAATTGTTTGCCACAAATCAGTCGCCTATCAGTACCTATGGGACACAATGGCTGTGTATTGATCTTGGCTTTAGTCAGTCTTTTTTCCGGATTTTTCTGGAATTTTGTGGACGTTTCTCATGCAATCATCGGTGTGGATTTCTTGGTAAATTTTGGCCTTGTCATTGACGTCAGTCACCAGATCTTATGTGACAGGATCACTGGTTTGGAACTCTGTGGAATCAGGGTGCGTCATCCTTTTCAATACCATCAGCTGTCATCTATTGCACCAGGTGTAGACACACCTATCACATCCTTATTAAAGGAATTAAAGGACATAACTGTACCAAGGCCTGCTCCAATTCGTATCCCACACAATGTCTTTCATCACATTGTGACAACTTCTGGCCCACCTTGTCTTGCACGTGTGAGGCAACTAGACCCAGCACAATCGAATGTTGAAAAGAAAGAGTTTCAGTCACTGCATGAAGCTGACAACATTCAACCTTCTGCTAGCCCATGGTCAAGTCCTTTACACATGATCCCCAAATAGAGTTTGTGGGAGATATCAGGGCACTGAGTGCTTCAACCATTCCAGATACGGTATCCAGTGCCACACTTAATGGAATTTAATTCCCAACTCCACGGAAATTGCGTTTTTTTTCAAAATTGGATCTCACTAAAGCACACCACCAAATCCCTATCATGCCTGAGGACGTTCCAAAAATGGCAGTCTTAACACCATTTGTCTTGTTTGAGTACATTCGCATGCCTTTTGGTTTACAGAATGCTACTCAAACATTCCAAAGGTTCATGGACATGGTTCTTGAGATCTTCCTTTCATCTATACTTGCATCTATGACATTCTTGTTTCTAGTAAGGATGAAGAACACCATGTTGCTCATTTGCACCAAGTTTTCAAACGTCTGCATAATTTTGGGTTAATGATAAATCTTGCTAAATGTGAATTTGGAAAATCTTCTCTGGACATTTTAGGCAACAGCATCACCCTTCAAGGGATTAGCCCTCTCCCAAAGAAAGTTTCCGTAATTAGATATTTTCCTCGGCCTGAATCGCGACGCTCACTTCATGGTTTCTTAGTTCTCATGAATTTCTTTCACAATTTTGTACCACATTGTGCTGCAATCCTGCAGCCATTAAATGCAATTTTGGGCAGAAAGACACCTAAAAACGCCAAATTGTCTTGGTCTCGTTTTGCAGAAGAAGCATTCCTCTGAATAAAGCATACACCTTCAGATGCCATGCATTTAGTTCACCCTGACCCCAACCCAGATACCTCCATTGCCTTATTTACTGACGCCTCAGATATCACAGCTGGGGCAGTACTGCAGCAGTTTGTAGAGGGTAAATGGTGACACTAAGGTTTCTTTTCCAAGAAATTTAAAGTATCCAAAATTCAGTATATTACTTTTGGGAGGGAACTTCTGGCTGTATATCTTGCCATTAAACATTTTCAATACTTCCTGGTGGGTAGACATTTTACGGTTTTTACTGATCATAAACCATTGATCCACTCCATGATAACAAAACTCGATCACCATTCACCACGAGAAGCTCACCAACTGACCTTTATAGCCGAGTTCACTACCGATATCTTTCACATTCCTGGTATAGATAACTATCCATGTTTTGAGTGGAATATCAAACACTGTTACTCATGAGCAACTTTAATCTTCACAAGACTCTGATCCTCATTTTACAACATTGCTGGAAAATCTTATATCTCTCATTATTCAATGCATCCCTATTCCTGGTTTGGATATTCGTTTGTACTGTGATGTCTCCACATATCACAACAATGTCCAATTGTTCCATTTTTACTTTGTCCAGCAATTTTTCATAAATTTCATGAGATAGCACATCTGGGCATTTAAGCACCTTGAACACTGATAACTCAATATGTGTGGCCTTCGATAAATGAGGATGCCACGAAGTGGGTGCATTCTTGTATAGCATGCCAGAGAAGGAAGATTCATCATCACATTTCTTTGCCAGTTGGCATAGGCTCTCTGCCATCTACTCGCTTTGACAAAATCCACATTGATCTCATAGGTTCACTTCCTCCAACCAATGGTCATCAATATCTCCTTACGTGTATCGACCGTTTACTTGTTGGCCAGAGGCTATCCAGTTTTTGACACCCCTGCCGCCACAGTATCTGCTGCATTAGTAAATCACTGGATTGCACGTTTCTGGGTACCTTCAACAATCACCATGGACTATGGAGCCATGTTCGACTCATTGCTTTTCAACCATTTGTGTGAAGCATTAGGAGTCAGGCACATTTGCACAACGTCCTATCATCCTGCAGCCAAAGGGATGATAGAGCATTATCACAAACAGCTTATAGCTTCTTTGAAGCCTTCAATAGATCTTATGCATTGGTGTGATCAACTGCGACTTATTTTGCTTGGGTTCAGTTGCACCATCAAGAAAGACCTCCAATCTTCACCCACCAAAGCTGTTTATGGTACAACTCTCTGACTGCCAAGCAATCTCTTGTCGGGAACATGGTGTACCATACCGCCTGTCGATTTTGTTGATCAGCTACATTGATGGAAGTTCACTTTTTTTTATATACCTCCTTGCCAGTGTCCTCCTCATTCTATTTTCCATACTACCAAATAGGATTAGCCTACTAATGTATTTGTTCATCAAGGGGCGCTTTCTCATCCTCTGATTTAACCATATGATATGAATTTTAAAATATTACATCATCACCCCAAATACTTTCAGCTTGATCTTAATGGTCAACCTGACAATGTGTCAGTCGATCAGTGGAAACCAGCTTTTCTTACTGATGCTTCCATTTCAGAATTGCCTGATTCATTCCACAATGACAATGTCCTTTCTCACCTCTGGCCAAGACAACCTTGTGTACATTTCACTACCTCTGTCAGCTTTATTTTTGGCAAGGGAGCAGTGTAGTGAGATGCATATGTCACACAACGTCACAGCATGTGGGTGCAACATCACTGCATCTCACGTTCTGTGATGCAGCTTCACTGCATCTCATTGCCGTCTTAATTTTAATTTTTTTATTTTAGGAATGCAAACACATTATTCAAAACTTTTTAGTCTTCTTTTTTAATTATTATCAACTAAAATCAGTTGTTTGCCATTTTCAATGCTATTAAGACGTGCTCACAAGTAGCTCTTGAATATTTGGATATTATTACTATTCAGATTGTCTATTTTCAATCATCTCATAAATTTAGTTATGGAAATAAAATAATAACATTTTTGTAACCAAAAAAAAAAACCTTTTTATTGTCTAAATATTTATATACTGCTACTTTTTAGTTCATTCAAAATTATGGAATCAGTTTAACACACCGTGGTGAACTTGGATCTTTTGTACACTGCAATGAACTGTAAATTTTGGCAAGAATTTAGGGAATGTGGTACTCCAATCATTTGCCAAACGCCATGGCAGTAGCTTTAAAAGAATTTGAGATATAGCAAAAAGAAAGACGGAGGTTTTCCATTGAAATTAATAGGAAAAAATAATTTGTGCGATATTTTCTCCCCTATACATCGTACAACTATAAATGTTTGCCAGAATGTACGGAATGCAGTACTCCAATCGTGTGCAAAACGGCATAGTAGTAGCTATAATAGAAATTGAGATATAGCAAAAAGAAAAATGGAATTTTTATATTGATATCAATAGGTAAACGCCTTTTGTGCGATATTTTCTCTTCTAAACATCATAGAACTTTTAATTTTTACCAGAATGTAGGGAATGTAGTACTCTAATCATGTGCAAAATGCCATGGCTTTATCTTTAAAGGAATCTGAGAAAGAGGAAAATGAAAAATGAATTTTTTCACTTTAAATCAATTGAAAAACATATTCTGCACGATGTTTTTTCTCTCCTACACATCATAGAAATGAAAATTTTCGCCAGAATGTAGGGAATATGGTGCTTGAACCCTGTAAAACATGGCATCGCTTTATCATTAATAGAAATTGAGATATAATGAAAGGAAATATGAAGTTTTTCCAATGAAATCAATAATAAAACACACTTTGTGCACTGTTTTCTTTCCTATACATAATAGAACCACAACATTTTGGTAGAATGTAGGGAATGTGGTACTCCAATCATGTGCAAAACGGCCTGGGTGTAGCTTTAACAGAAATTGAGATACAGGAAAATAAACAATGGAGATTTTATATTAAAATCAATGGGAAAACCCAGATTTTCCAATATTTTCTCTCCTATACAACATGAAACTGTAAAGTTTTGCAAGAATGTAGGGAATGAGGTACTCCAATCATGTGCAAAACAGCATGAC